>CM017555.1:61665912-61683412 GCA_007844125.1 Sinonovacula constricta | reverse complement strand
CTTGACCGCATCATGTACTAATTGATTTTCAATTACTCGTACATGTATCAAGATGCACATGATTACAAAATGACATGACAGTATGCTATTGACCTCCTTTATAGTACAGAATATTTAAGCCAGAAAATTCACAGTTCAAGATACTGGAAACCAGTAATGGTTGCTCTTTGTGTATCGGCATAAAAAAACTGTTGCAACGCTGAATCGCGTTATATGAAAACTTAATGGCAACATCAAGCTCTTCAAATCTATTTAAAACAGGGTGCGCTCCTAGCCGGGTGATATAGTCGCAGCTTGTCCCCCATCGGACTGCTCATTCACACACCACTTGGGTTCGCCTACTGTTCGGAGAAAATGACTTCGGATGGAAAGATCACCCGGGTGACTAGTGACGCGCAGATTGTTCTACATGTACATTTGCCATGAGTCTTCCTCCATCAAATTAGCTGGACGTCGCTTTCATGACCACACATGTAATTGTGTTTCATCAATGTATAAAAAAACCCTTTTAAACGTTCTGTCATACAAAAAGTCGTTATTTCTTTGCTCTTATTGAATGGTTATGAATCAGAAGTTTACAATACTTATTTTAGCATTTGTAAAATACATGTAAACTGGTAAGATTGTCGTTGGCCTTGACTTTTCAGTTCCAGACAATATTCGTTCACGTTCAAACCGAAAAGTTTTCAAGGCTGCTGCAGTATTCTGAATGCATTGGTGACCTAGTCAGATTGCTCTTATGTATTTGCCGTAAACATGCTAATGAATCTTATATTACAAAAAAAAACATGGTAACGTTCTAATCAAGACACGTATATTTCATTATTCCATAGAAAAATATCTCAGTTCGTTGGAATGGATTTCCTGTGCTGGGAAGGTTCTGTCGTTATAATTTACCCTACCATTAACTGAATTCGGAACGCCTTGCTCAATTGCTGAAAACATCAGCATCATCAAACTAAACCATTATGAAATAGTTTAAGGGATAAAGTGATGCTATAGCGACTGCTTGCATTCCACTATTTGTACAAATCGTTTCCTGAAATGAAAATAATAACAGATAACTCTAAATGCGCTGTCAGACAAAGCGGAACATGTCTAGCCATTAAACTTCCGACAAATTTACCATCTTTCATTTTTGTGTAGCTTAAAGACTCTTAAGTATATTTCATAATTAAGTTAATTCAGTGCGCTTACTTTTAAATGAATAAGGTAAATCATTACACCATGTCCTACAATATTACATCACGATCGATTTCTGTCGTTCGGATATCCTCTAGCATATACACATCGACACAACTTCGAATGCATTTGGTATGGAAACAGACAATACTTGCATTTCAAAATTAACTTTTAACTATTGAATTACAAGTACGCGCTATCTTTGACAAATTATGAAAAATTATTAACATTATTAACGGATCTGAAGTCGTCAGAATAGGTAAATAAGAAAAGGTCCTATCAAAATTTCCACAGATATTTAAATCTAATCCACCTCTAGACAAACATTCTATACATAGCGTGTGACGTCACTACGTTAAAGTCATCTCTATACTACGACTCGTAACTCATCCAAATTTTGAGATTTGTGCCTACATAAAAAATAGTTCCGCGTAGGAAATACGTTCGATTATAATATTCATTGAATTGAGATAAATGACTAAACAACCATATTCTAAGGCCTTATTCTATGTCCAGAATTTTTTATAGTCTTGATATTTATAGATAAATGGAAAAAAAATATACGATGAGCAAGTTTGCTACTTTCGCTTTCGTTAAACAGTAATATGTCCATTATACATAGCGTGTGACGTCACTACGTTAAAGTCTGGACCGTTTACAAAATTTAGTTCAAAATGTTTGCATGAAACATATTTTAACTATTAGAATGTATAAAAAAAATGCCAAAATGGTCTGTTGTATACCTCTTCGTACTTGTTTGTTCATTTTAGCAATCACTTCCGTATTCATAACAGCCATGTTGAAGAACTACTTTACCCACAATACACCGAGTGCATTCACACAGGTCATTTTGACCGTGTGTTGATGCAACGCTAGACAAAGGCAAAAACTGAGTAAATGTAAATGTGACAAAAACACAGAGCCGAGACATAACACACAAAAAGAAAAACCATCAGTTACAGCCTTGGAAAGGTCAGTCGGCAAAACGACCAACTGGTGTGCTTTAAACTTGGTTTGTGGAGCGCTCCAACCTCGCACTTCCTGAAGGTTTTTCTATCAAACAAACAGTGTAAATAAAAATATTCCGAAAAAATGTGAAACAACTATCAGTAAGCACATGATTCGGGAATTAAAACTGATACAATGAACTTAACGACCGATGCTTGAATGTGATTGGTGATTAAGTATAACTAAATGCGACAGAACATACCGACAGATACGTTCATTCCCTACCGAAACTTACTATGATATATTTCTTTCTAAGATCGAGTGTTAATTGGAAAGTACATATTACCATGCTGTCTTGTAAAATACGATCGATAAGCATTCATACGTAATGGAATGATCTTAAACAATCCGATTAAATAGAGTATTATGGCAGCCATGAACCATGTAAGACCATGTAGAATTGGACGTGAACAAATATTGTCTGGTGTTATTGAACCGTTTATTGTATTTCTTACAATTGTTGTTGTAAATTCAGCTGAAACACTGGACGCATGTTCTGGTGAAGCCAATATGTTGTAACAATAATAATCAATATAAATGTATATTAGTTCAATTCAAGCAATTATGCCAGTATCTGTTGTTTTGCGTTGTTTTACCTTTTTGTTCGGGGGCATATAAGTTTTATATCCGAAGTTTTAGGCCATAAGAGCACCTTATAGCTCTTGTTGTAAGACAAAGAAGAATCGAAGTCTGGAGAATCGGATATGTTTTGTCAGGTGTTTCATAATTAGAACACATACTTCAAATTCTAATAAGTCAAAACAGCAAACTGTAAAATATTGTTATTCATAAGAATCTACATACATGCAGATTCTATCTACGCTGTCTGAAGGAATATTAACATATTATATTTTAGTAATATTGATAAGTTTACATAGAACTAACCCTGCACCTGCAACATTGTGACAAAAATTTCTGCTAGGATAAAAAAAAAAAATACACCTGATCTTGGCTTTACTAAAACGGTTTCATTTTTTTCTAAACAAAATTAATGTCGGTCATGTAGATTACATGAGTAACAACTTCGTTTAAACAAAACGGCATCTTGTCTGATTAAGGTGTCTCAATCTCATCGATTCAAACATATCATTTCCTTAATGAATGTCTGATATAGTCACTTAAACGTGTTAAATAAAAACAATGAAATTCCTATGTAACTAATAAGAAATGTATTATATTTAAATGCATTTTTACATACAAACATGCAGTTATATCTACAGTGTAATTTTATGCAAAAAGGGAACCTAATGACAAAAAATCAGGTAAGCAGGTCAACTTTTTAGTGTCAGTATCCAAAAGTGCCAAAAGAAACAATCATACACATAACACATACAATAAAGTAATCAGAGAAAGCAGTGCTTTTACTAATTCATCGCAAATTACAACATTTAAAATGGATTCCATGACTTAAACATTGAACCTTAAAGAATACCCGGGATATGATGATAGTGGCAATGTTGAATAAAAATCTTACAAATCTGTTGATGTTAGCTATCACCTTTCTCTGCATAATAACAGTAAAAACCATTTTGTTTATACACAAAAAGACATAGCTGATCATGTTTCATTTTCGAACAGTACTCGTTTTATCTCTCGTTGATAGATAATAGACAGGGCAATAAATATGGTCTCTAATGACCATTATTGTGGGTAATGACTTTCTGGCTTGTATGGAAAAAAACCCTACTAGTTATTATACTGTCATATTGATCCTTTGTAGAAAATGAAAGTTGAGCAAAAGTCATTGTTTTCTGCCATTGGTATATGTAATAACGAGTATGTATGATGCTTTGCAGTATTTTAATTATCTGGGGACGGTGTCCACTTGAAGCAGATATAGTGCTGCCTTCACTGTGTATAGCACGCCGTGGACACCTGGCATGATGTCACGCCAGTCACATTATCCTGCCATCGGGCCAACCAGTTGTGAAACTACCCTTATATTTGCTCGAGCGTTAGCGAGGGAGCTATACCACTACCATTTTTAACGACTTTGGTATGTCGCGGCCCGGGATCCAACCCGGGACCTCCAGTACCTGGAGCCGACGCCGCTCTACCGATTGTGCTACCAGGACCGGTACTTTTCAACAGTTTATGCTATTAATGACTTGCTATTCATGTTCCAACCTAAATCAGTTAAACGGTTGCCAAAGTATCTTGAATGTATTCGTGACCTAATCTAATTCTACAGTTTATGCTTTTAATGACTTGCTATTCATGTCCCAAACTAAATAAGTTAACGGTTGCCAAAGTATCTTGAATGTATTCGTGACCTAATCTGATTGTTTCAATGTTATTTGATGACGTATTCATGCTTATGAACCGTATTTTACAGGGGAAACGTGATAACTTTCTAATGAACACGAGTATCGCTCATTTTTCCCATAGAAAAATATCTCAGTTTCGTCAGTATGGATTCCCCGCGCGGGGAAGTCTCTGGCGTTATCAGTTACTCTACCATTAATTGAATTCGGAACGTCTTGGCCAATTTCTCGAATTATCACCACCATAAAGCTAAAATATTTCGAAGTAATTTAAAGTTGGTATCTGACAGTTTGGACCAAAATATTTTTCTTAAAAAAACAAATTGGTCATTATTACCTGAAAAGATCTCGCAAAATGCTGCTCATTGATGCGCTTAGTCAGCGTGTACAGTGATACAGAAATCCTCATTTCTTATTTTCTGTGTGAGCCACGCTGCAGAGATAGCTTTTTCATACTAGGACAACCAATTGACAAGCCACTTTTGAGATTAAGTTATGCCATCATCCGGGTAATCCGCTCTGACATCGGTATCTATTTTAAGAGATCCTATCATGCTTATTTAAAGATGTGGAATGGTTTTACTTTTAGAGTGTTTTATCGCTATGTGTACTGTCTAACAATGTAGTAAGTGTTCAAACCCGTCTTTACTTTTATAAAAGTATGAGTAAAGCAGAAATTGCGCTCTTACTCCCCAAAGCATAAAAAGGTATTTTTACATGGTTTTTATATAGGCAAACTGTTTAAGAACTGACCATGGTAAGCAATTACTTTAAATATGTGCTATTCTGTGTTAACAATATGTGATTTGCCCCTCTGCATATAAAGCTATAAATATTAGTGTATCGTAACCAAAAACCAACAAAAAAACAAAATAAATGGATTAATATATAAATTCATGCGTATTGTTGTTCGATGCGTAAATGGTTACACGTACAATGCACACTGCAATATCATATTGTTCCAGTATCGCAATCATTTATTCATGGTCCATTATATTACAAGTTTACAGTAAGCTAATTAACAAAACATTTGCCTAGCTTGTATTTATTGTTTAGCAAATGCAATCTACACCATCATTGCTTTAATAGATATTGAGGTTTCGGCACAATCTTGATCTCATTCACATTCACAATCTTAATACTTCATTTAAATGCAAACTGGAATACGGCGGCAAATAATGAACAATATACTGGAATAAGGTAGGGTGCCATAATTATATTATTTAAGCGGAAAAAGAATATATAACAGATCTACGGTGTCTATTGTACAAATTACGTGAAAACAGAAGTATCAACTTTTTCGCCTACTTGTTATAAGAAAATATATTGTACGTGGCGTAAAAAATCACGAAAAGAACTAAAAAGGCCAAAATAGCTTTTTATTATTATTGCCTATATGGCAAACATAAATACCAAAACACATCAACCCGATATTTGACCCAAGTGATTTTCTGTCAACCAATGAACAAAATCAGTAAATAACACACGCCACAGAACCGAAATATAATGAAAACAGCTCCTAAATCTAATTGGCGAGGCAAATTGATTACTCAATTGCCCAGTTTGTTGGTATTGCTATGCTAAGAAAGTGGCGTGACGTTTGTCATCTTTCCAGCTAGGTCAACACTTTTGTAAAAAAAGCATTTCTATAGCTTATGTAAAATAATATCATAAATACGCTGTAAGACAAACACCAAGTAACAAAACCTTGGTTTGATCTAACCGTTATGGGATATTGGCTATGTGTTAAAATAAAACATCTAGAATATAAGAATCATTAAATTATTTAACTGTTTAGGCTTTCGGCTAAAACGGCGAAAAGACAAAAAAATATCCCACTGTGTATGAATGGAGTGAAACGCATTCAGAAGCCGTGGGCTCCGACGAAGCCACTAGTTTTGATGCGTCATTTTATTGAGGTGACAAACAGAGTGACGTCACAGTCTCTATGCAGGTAAAGAATGCCAGTCTTCTATATTAAAATAATTTTAATCTGTCAAAACCGCAGAACCTGTCTACAAGCTGTCATCGATATGTGACATCTGGATGACTGCAGACAGACTTCCCCTTAAAACAATTTGAAAAACAAAAATATAAAGCATCCTCCGTAATAATTTAGGTCTAGCTTATATTTCACCAATGATGCTATACAACTACCATTTTATACGACTTTGGCATGTCGCGGCCCGGGATCGAACCTGGTGCCTCGCGTATCTGGAATTCATTATACAATTCAGTATACAATCAAAGCACTTACAATAATTGATATTTATAATTAGGCACAGAATGTTTTAGTTTACGTTCCTAAATGCACACGTATATCGGGAAAGAAACGTAAAAACCCATGTCTTTACGGAGAAGGACGCTTTTTAAGTGAGAAACAAGTGATAAGTTGTTGTTTTTTGCTATTAAATCAAAGCCATAACAGAATAAATCGGCGGGGATAGAACAATATCTTTATCGACATTTGCTTCAAAATTGATGTAAAACTATCATATTTAGTCATTTACATATTCGTTGAACTAGAAACTGACTTTGAGTAAAGTGCGATGGTTGCCACATGGGCTGATTTATTGTTTCTATTTACAACTTCACCGAGATCTCTTGCATGTAAAGTGCATCAATTTGCACAGTTTAAGCATACACAAATTGTAATTATATAAAGCTAAGCTTACTATGTTTAATAACATCCATCCTATCGGCGGAAGATTATTTGTGCAGTGAACAACGATTTTAAAGCAACATTGTCTAAAACGACACAGAGATATCAATATTTACACAAGACTAATATATAACATGTGACTGGCCATATCAAAATCAGTCTAAAGTCGCATTTTTTTTTTTGTTTTTTTTTAATTTTTTTATTTTATAGAGCAAAAAAAACCTTTAAAACGATACAAGAACCACCACGATACTATAATCCTGTGTAAATTAAGTTATTCAGTAGGTTGGTAAGTTATTCAAATTTAGGTAACACAGTTTAAGGCCTAAAGCTACACATAAATGTGGAGAAAACGGCACTCAAACTTGTTTTAAGATTATTATAAAGGCGGAAGGTGGGATAGGAGTGAAAGATAATGGTAAGACGAAAGATAAATGAAAAAAAAAGACAAAAATATGTACAATGGATTTAAGAGATAGAAGAAGAAAGAGATAGAAAGGAAGAGAGAAAAAGGGAGAAAGTATGGATTGCATCCCCACTTGTCGTCATTGTCAAGATCTGACAACATTTACATGTAAGTCGTTCTAGCCGACAAACAGATAGAAACAAGAGGGAGAGGTACCTTTTTTTCATAAAAAAATAAACTTAAGAATTTGGAATTGTCATTTACGCGCCGTCAAGCCGAATATATCTTCTTTCATAAGTGCTCTATTAGAGTACAATATTCTTCTTTCCATCGGTTCGTTATTTGTTTGGTTTTTATTCACATATTGGCAGAAGTCTTTTCTAAGAAAATTTTGAATAACAATTGCATCTTAATAAAAACCCACATTGTCGTCGTGAAACTTTCGACCTGGTCGATTTTGTGCGACATATCTATGTTTCTGATGTTTGAATCTATAAAATGTGGGTTTTATTAACTTTTCATGAATATATATCTACAGATAGTGAATTTCGTCTAGAAGCAATCTTTTAGATTTTTTTTCTCGACTTGGATGTTCAATACAGACCCTGGGTTTTCTATGTGTTTCATACTTGAGCGTAGTTTTCATTCGATTTATTTCTTATCATAAAACTGACTTTAATATATGAATTATTTTAATAAATCAAAACTGGTTTTACTTTTGCCAGATTAGTAAAGAAATTATATTGCTGTAGAAGCCTAGCTCATAACTTATTGTGTTCTTACAACTTGGTATATGAGTTGCAATGTTCAAACAATATTCTATATTCAAGTATTTTTATTACATATAAATTGTAAAAAAAGTATTAATAAATAAAAAACAAACAAATGGGAAGCCTATAAATACCATTTTTAAATTAATATTTAACAAAAGATACTTGAATATATAATATATTTGTTTAACTGGTCAGAAAAACATTTTTACAGATTCTTTCAAAATAGATTTATATATATATGAGACATATTCAATAAAAGAACAACACCCCGAAACAACAGCAACAACAAAAATAACAACACGCCACAGATAGAAAGACAGCTTCATGATACATGTATAGTCTGAACTTGTTTTGGGGCGTTCGTGGCGTAATGGTACAGTCGCCGACAGTGTAACTACTCTTACCGCTTAGCCTCTCACCTTGTGGGTTCGAGTCTGGTTCGAACCAGCTGCGATGCGCAGGTGGTACTACCCAGATTTGTCAAGGATCTTCCTCCGCTCAAATAGCTGGAACTCGCTTAAATGACTACAATTGGTCGCTGCGATGTATTTCTAAAACAATCAAAAACAAAACTGAATATATTATGTTCTTGCATTTAGATTTTGGCGAACGTGGTCATGTCGGTTTATTTTTTTCCCGGCTTTTTTTAAAGCTTTTACCAGGTTTTAAGTTAAAAGTTTAGTAAAATTGTTTCTACTGGGGCCTCCTGCTCCACAGGGCAGCGTTTAATCACTAGAATTAATGTCAGATATGCGCAGTGACGGCTGTATAGTCCAGGTATAAACATATTTTTAAATAAAATCTCTCAGTCCGTAACTGTATTTTCCTATTTCTTGTATCACCAGTTTTCTAAATCATATTTTGTTAGGTAAAAAACAATACTTCGAACAGACATTTCAATATTATATGCACAATGCAAATGTTGCTATGTTAGGTTACTTTAACTATTATCTATTCGCGGGGTTCACTGTTGCTGTTGTTATGTTGTTGTTTTTTCTCTTAAAGTATAAATGCCAGCTAGCTTACAGAGCGCTGGTGGTTTTGCCTGGACATTATTCGACAAACCGATCGTCGCCAATTTGATATAGTTGTGTCAAGGTGATGCATCTACAAACCATACCGAATCCTTGATCTGAATTTTGCCGTTTGTAAAGTTGAGGTTTTATACCATATAACAAAAGTCATAACCATACGTCGTGTCACGGTCTATGAAAATATGTAAAGTTTTTGCTAATCTCTGACACTTTGTATGCATAGTTAACGTTTCAGAATAATGCGATGTGACTTTTAACTCCCTGGTGAATTGGCGAAAGTAAATTATGTGACAACCTTCTGTATAATTCTATCTATGTTATTTGATCTAAAAAAACAGATGTAGAAGTATGAGGAATTTTGTCAAAAGTTAGCAGGTACTATATGAAAGAACAAAACACAATTGTGTAAGTTATCTTAATTTTGCTTCAACATTACTCTGTCCATGAGTTTTGTGGCCGTATGCGGGTGTTAGTTTATTGGGTTTATCGTCTCACCAACAGTATTTCAGTTATCAGGAGACGGTGTCCACTTGAAGCATATAAAGTGAGATAGTGATATAGTGCTGCCTTCACTGTGTATAGCATGCCGTGAACATAAAGCATATCCTGACACAAGCCCAACCAAAAGTGGAACTACCCTTATTTATATCTGCGTGAGCGTTGGAATGGGAGCTATACCACTACCATTTTTACGACTTTGGTATGTCGCGGCTCCGTATCGAAGAATCCGGGTCCTCCCGTATCTGTATGCGTGTGTACATATGTGCGTGTGTCTACATGCCCATGCTATGATCGATAAACACTGCATGTTATGCTTATACAAGTACCATATTATCACTTAATTAAAGCACATTTAGATTTTAAGATATATCTCTCGACATCGAAATTTGTGATGCGTGCATTCTGATGAAGTTATTTAAATGATTAGCATGTGTCATAATTCCAAACATCGGTTCTCTCGTGTCTAAAATTGTAATATACTGCTGAGTAGAATAATAGTGTGTAAGTGCTAATTATGCGATTAACACGCAATTGTATATCCTAAATAATTTTTGAAATTTAAATCCTTTAAACTGTTAAATGGGCGAAAGAGTTCAATAGTCATTCAGAGATGTGTTGTGTCTTCAGATTGTTACCATCTTGTTCAACGAAGAAGATTAAATTGATTCAATTATTGGTCATTTTATGCGCCTGTCATTGAAACTGAATTGTTAATCAATCCTATCTAAGATAAATTTGATTTAATTGTTGGTAATTGTTTCCCGTTTCTCATGGAAATTGTCGTCGATTCGATTGTGTTGTTTAAAGTACAAAGGAAATAATTAATAAAACAGAATGAGTCAATATGAGATTGGATTCTAAATAACGAACTATCATTCCAACGGTTAACAATCATCAAATTGCTTTATATTGTTTTATTAATATTTATTATTTAAAGGTGGTATGCAGTTTGGAGCAAAAATTTATTCATTATACATCTTCGTTAACCATTTTTATCTGAACAGATCTCGTTAAATGCTGTTTATTGACGACTTACACCTGTCTAAAAATTGAACCATATAGCCACAAGCATCATTTCAAAGCTGTTTTTTTTTCTATCTGAGCCACGCTGCAAAGTTGGCTATTTTTAAAGCAAGAAAACCACTAGTTATCTTCGCCCCGAACGGGACTCGAACCTACGCGATAAGAGGCTGAGCAGTCAGAGGAAATTCCTTCATGAACAACGATCAGTAAGAAATGTGAATAATGTTTAACTTACTTGTATCCACAGTCCCTAAAACTTCACAGTGGGTGCATCACCGTATTCTCCGCAACCGAAATTGAGAAATACTCAATGGGACATAAGATCGCACTTTAATAAAACCAATGAGAGACATTAATGGATAGTCTCCCCTGAATAATCCCTTTATGCAAGTAGCTCCTTTCATTTGTTTTAGACCGGCCGCAATAGCTCAGATGGTAGAGCGTCGGCTTGCGGATCGGGAGGTCGTGGGTTCGAACCCCGGCCGGGTCATAACAAAGACTTTAAAGTTGGTAGTAGTGGCTTCCCTCCTAACGCTCGGGGCTACGGGGACAGCATTACGCCTGACTCGTCGGTGTCAGTATAATGGACCGGCCGGGTTCAGTCCCTGGGCACCTCATAAGTGCCCCTGTGTTATAATGATAGAAATGTCGCTGCACAGTATCGGCAAAAATGCCGGCTAATCCCATCCCTTCCCTCATTTGTTTTACTCGGTTTTTATGCTTTAGCTCTATGGGGTGTATGTTGACTTACCTGCCTTTCTTGTGATACCAAGGTTAACCATCATCAAAAACACTTCCATTTTCTGTTTCAAATAACAAATTTCTATTAGTATTTAAATGGATTTGAAGCTTATATTTATGGAAAAGTAAGACATTTTATTGTTTTAATTGCAATATCTACAAAAGAACAGGCGATGAAATCAAAGAATTTCAACTATAAGGACCTAACTACTGTTTGGAATACCCTGGATATTATCTAACAAAGGAGACGATTTCCATTTCGCCAATGTACCCTATTTGTACATGCACCGGTTTGCCATTTTATATGAATAACACCCAAGTTCTGTGACGTTTAAAGCCCGCGTGAACACAGATAAATGACGTGAAGTTTTCGAAGATACCATGCCGTGGTCAAGAGGCGTAGAAATGAGGGGAAACACTGACGTCGACAAAGTGTATATAATATATTCTAAAATATCAATACTTTATCTCTATAACAAAGAAGCATTCTACCGTGATAAAATAAACGATATATAACTGCATAAATCGGGACTATTTTACTGCGTTAGAATAGCTGTTCCATTTACTTTCCCTACCCATTTACGTATTGTTGATCAAGCTGTCATGTTGTGATACGCTGTTAAGGGGAAACAATCTAACGACATTACGGTAAATTGTAGTGCGCATTTGTGTCCCTTTTAAGTCATTTTTTGTACAACGTGTAAATATGGAAATAGATTTTAAGTTTGCGTGAAATAACGCCCAATATTTCCTGATATATATTGGCGTTAGATCACGCAAACTTAAAACCAATTTCCAAAATAGGAAACAGAGACGTTCACATAGCATCTAAGAAAATTAAGAAAAAAATATTGACGTCGAAATGAGGCGTATGAGACACCGGAAGACCCATTTTCTTAAGCTGTTCGACAACATGGTGTAAATGAGTTTTATTTGTTTGAAACAGAATCGCTGTAATACAATTTAGAAGAAAGACAAAGAGTGATATTTTAGTCCCAACTCATGGGATTCGTTAAACGTCTTGATTAATAGACCATTTGTAATAGAAATCGACATTATCTTGATTTTATTCCCCTTTGTTTTACTTGAATTTCGTCGTGAAATCAACTGATATCACACTCTTGCAAGAGAAATGATGTTGATGTATCCACAGAGAATTCTATAAAACTTTAAATTGAGATTGAATTGCTCTGGAAATACTCAACAAAATATTAATTGCAATAAACGTGGTATCGGACAATTTGCGCCTATCAAATAAATGAAATGAGAGTATTGATTTCTGACCTCACAGATATTCTTGTCTCCGAATTAGTCATTTTTAATATTATCCCAAAAGAGGGATTGAAGTACTTAAAAATAATTTAAACATGTATTTATAGATATCCACTCTGACGTACAAACTATTTTTCTTGTTGACAGAATTGACAGAATTGTGTAACCGATTCATTATAATGAATTACGTTTCCGTGAGTTTGTGATCCCCTGATGCAAAGGGTTGGGTGTTTCTTAAAATAGATAACCATGAAGAGTATACATTGATAGAAATCCCCCAAAACGAAACAATGCAAAATTATACCTTAAACACAAAAGAGCACACCGTCATGCTGCGTGTGTAAACCCCTTTGAAGTTAGCAATGTTGAATTTCCCTTGTATGAATTAATTGTTTACACAAAAATTCGAATACCATCTTATATGCCTTTTCGGCGTCTAGTTTAACGAATAATTTTCGGGAAATCCGACTAAATCGAATATGATCGTCTCATGTTAACTTTTCTCGGTGGAATGGGGACGCAATTAGCTGAAATGAAAGTGCCTTTATCAATAAAAAAGAAGATGGTAGATGTATTCAATAGGTGGTATATGATACTTTGGACCAAAGAACAATTGTTACCGGAACAGATCCCGTGAAATACTGTTTATTTATGATACTTTGGACCAAAGAACAATTTTTACCGGAACGGATCCCGTGAAACACTGTTTATTTATATCCTACACCTATGTGAAAAGTAATAACTGTATTCAATAGGTGATATATGATACTTTGGACCAAGGAACAATTGTTACCGGAACAGATCCCGTGAAACACTGTTTATTTATATCCTACACCTATGTGAAAAGTAATAACTGTATTCAATAGGTGATATATGATACTTTGGACCAAGGAACAATTGTTACCGCAACGGATCCCGTGAAACACTGTTTATTTATATCCTACACCTATGTGAAAAGTAATAACTGTATTCAATAGGTGGTATATGATACTTTGGACCAAAGAACAATTGTTACCGGAACAGATCCCATGAAATACTGTTTAATTATATCCTACACCTATGTGAAAATCATAACACCTCAATCGTTATTGCAAGCATGTACTTCCTGTCTGAGCCACGCTGCACGGTTACATGTAGTTATATTTAAATTAGGAAAAAAACAGGCCGCAATAGCTCAGGTGGTAGAGCGTCGGCTTGCGGATCGGGAGGTCGTGGGTTCAAACCCCGGCCGGGTCAAACCAAAGACTTTGCAGTTGGTAGTAGTGGCTTCCCTCCTAACGTTCGGTGCTAAGGGGACAGCATTACGCCTGACTCGTCGGTGTCAGTATAATGGACCGGCAGGAGTCAGTTCCTAGGCACCTCATAATTGTCCCTGTACTATTTTGATAGAAATGTCGCTGGACATAATCGGCAAAAATGCCGGCTAATCCCATCCCACCCCACGTAAATAAACGTATTGGGATCACGTTACATCCCCATCCGCTCTGACGTCGATATCTATTTTTAGCAGAAATCCCAATCGTGGTTATTTATAGATTTAAAATAATTCACATTTCGAGTGATTTTTAACGTGTTGTACTGACTTAAAATTTGGACAGCGTTTAAAATCGTCTTTGCATATTTATATACTAAGACAGGGTATATTTATTTTTCACTTTTCATCATTTTGTACAAGGTAGTATATGACAGTTTGCCTGTAATTACTTTTATTTGCTACAGGCAAACTGTTGGATACCACCTTTTATACAATGATGAAACTGGAAAATAAATATACCCTGTCTTACTATAAAAGTAGTGTTACAAACAGAATATATGTCATGTGATCATTTTCAAACACCGACACACAAAGGCATTCTATCGTTACATAAACATGTATTTGATAAAATCGAATCTACGGAAACCATCTTTACCAATATTACCTCCGACAGGTTTAACAGATCTTATGCATGCATGTTGAACGGTACTTTCATCTTATTGATGTACAACATAATTATATCAATTATGCTTCCAAAGACTAGTGAACATCTTGTTATGTGAATTACATAATAAAAAGTTCAAGGTAGCTTATCTACTAGGTAAGTAAAGGGAAACAACCCGTCTTTTCATACTTGTGCAACATATTTTTGACTTTGTTGAATGGTCTCCCCTGTATTTGAATTTCTAACTGATATGAACCAACGAGGAAGAACTCACGACAGTCACACGTTACACAGCTATAAGTCTGTATTAACCACGATGTGGTTAGTTATCTTGTAAATATCACCACATCAAGTAAATTATGAAGACTTCCTGTTGCTTGTGTATAAAAACCGATTCAAACCCACGCCGCGATATACACAAATCGTAAACGTGGCAGAGGTATTCTATAGCGCCCCAGCCCCCACCCCAACCATTTAAGAATAAGTACATGTACGCTCAAGCAAATATACGACTAGTTCTACAACTTGTCCTAATGTCCTGGTCCGTGGTATCATGACAGGTGTTCACGGCGTACTATTCACAGTAAAGACAGCATAATATCTACAATCAGTGAACACAGTCTTCAGGCAAATGGTTGTAGGAAGATAAACCCAACATACAAACAAACAATCTGCTTATCTGAAGGTTGTATAATTTACACAGGTTGCAGTTACCTGACTCGTTATAATCATTAAACAGGTGTGTCGAACTTTAAACACACTTGTATGTTCCCTGTGTGTACCATTCACCACATAGCGTTATGATTAAAATACACATGATCATATAATACAGCAAAAGCTTCCTGGACTTTTATTATATATGTTTTTTCAATGATATTACCTCTTAAACATGAAATAATCAAATATAAGTAAATTCTGCAGATCCAGATCAGCCGGCCCCAGCTGGGAGCTATCTGATCATGATCTACAGTTTCTGCTGCTTTGTCTTTATGTACACATTGTAATCTTTACATGCAGTTGGCAGTTGATAACTATAATTTAGAATGTTACTTTACATGAAATTGGCCGTTGATAACTATAATTTAGAATTTACTTTACATGAAATTGGCCGTCGATAACTACAATTTAGAATGTCAACTTTACATGAAGTTGGCAGTCGATAACTACAATTTTGAATGTCACCTTTGCATGAAGTTGGCCGTCGATAACGTTGATTTGGAATGTAACCTTTGCATAAAGTTGGCAGTTGATAGCTATAATTTGAAATGTCACCTTGACATGCAGTTGGCAGGTGATAACTATTATTTAGAATGTCACCTTTGCATGAAGTTGGCAGTTGATAATTATAATTTAGAATGTCACCGTGACATGCAGTTGGCTGTCGATAACTATGATTTAGACTGTCACCTTGACATGCAGTTGGCAGTCGATTACTATAATTTAGAATATTACACTTGCATGCAGTTAGCAGTCGATTGCTATAATTTAGAATGTCACCTTGACATGCAGTTGGCAGTCGATAACAATAATTTAGAATGTTACCTTTGCATGAACTTGGCAGTCGATAATTATAATTTAGAATGTCACCTTGACATGCAGTTGGCAGTCGATTACTATAATTTAGAATGTCACACTTGCATGAAGTTGGCAGTCGATTACTATAATTTAGAATGTCACCTTGACATGCAGCTGGCAGTCGATAACTATAATTTAGAATGTCACACTTGCATGAAGTTGGCAGTCGATTACTGTAATTTAGAATGCCACACTTGCATGAAGTTGGCAGTCGATTACTATAATTTAGAATGTCACCTTGACATGCAGTTGGCAGTCGATAACTATAATTTAGAATGTCACACTTGCATGAAGTTGACAGTCACTTACTATAATTTAGAATGTCACACTTGAATGAAGTTGGCAGTCGATTACTATAATTTAGAATGTCACCTTGACATGCATTTGGCATTCGATTACGATAATTTAGAATGTCACACTTGCATGAAGTTGGCAGTCGATTACTATAATTTAGAATGTCACCTTGACATGCAGTTGGCAGTCGATTACTATAATTTAGAATGTCACACTTGCATGAAGTTGGCAGTCGATTACTATAATTTAGAATGTCACATTGACATGCATCTGGCAGTCGATTACTATAATTTAGAATGTCACACTTGCATGAAGTTGGCAGTTGGCAGTTCGTCCACCAGCGAAACAGATGGTAATCACTTTATAATTCATAACTGTGTAGCTGCTATGTACTGAAAACAACAACAATAAATAAGCTTGTATTCAATATAATTTAATACACTCCAAAATGATGTTATACATGGTAATATTCACCGCTCTTGCTAGTTTTCATTTAACGACCTTCTAGTTTTGGGCATGAGAATCTTATCTGTTTGTATATACCATGGCTTGGGAATGTTGACAATCTGTGAATTGTTGCGTGGGAGGATATGCGGGAGGCTCGCCAGGTGAGTTTGGGAATTCAATGTTTTTAAGTTACAGGTATTTAAGGCAAGCTTTCTCGTCACTTCATCAGTTTTCAGGATTGGGGCGTAGACTAAAACATTTTAAAATTAAATTGGGTTTCAGTGTGCGTGGGATTGATCACAGCATTCTATCCTATAGAAGCTTAAAAGGTTGCCTGTTTTTAACACATATATTGCTACGTTTGTTGATTTCAGTAGGAAGTTTAATTTAGTAACCTCT
>CM017555.1:61500912-61660912 GCA_007844125.1 Sinonovacula constricta | reverse complement strand
CAGTTTGTAGGGCGGCGGCGAAATGTATTGGAGGTTCTGGGTTCAAATCTGTGTTGGGACATAGCAAAGTCGTCAAAAGGTCGTAGAAATCCGCATTACTTATGCTAAAGCAAATGTAAGAGAATTATATAGGCGGAATGATATCAGGATAATGTGATTGAGTGAGGAATCACTCCACGTGCTCATGGCATGGTATGGACAGTGAAGGCATCACTATACTGTAAATCTGATTCATGAGGACACCGTCTTCAGATAAATGACAAATTGATGTTGGGGCGATAGGTCTTTCAAACCAACCAACCAATCAACAATGATTGTATGTATGAGAAAAACATGTTTTGGCTCTGGTTCATTTTATGTAAGTGTGTGTTTTTTCAATTTCCAAGAAGAAGGTTTTAATGAAAATAAATTTATTTGAAATAGATACAAATAAGATTAAGAAATATAATATTTAAGCAGAAGGTTGAATCAGGAAAGGAATGGCCAAAGTCGGCGATATTGGGTTTCAAATCATCAAACTTTTCATATTAAGTGTCGAATCTTTAAATTCGACAACATTCTCATGTTGGTGGCATTTATTTAAGTTGACGACTTTTGTACTTTAAAACAACAACAACAACAACAACAACAACAAACGTAGCGACCAATTATGGTCATTATAGTGACCTCCAACTATTTTGGTGGACCCTTGACAAATATCTCGGTAGAACCACCGGCGCACCGAAGCTCACGAGGACGACATTTTCACATTAAGTCCTTCGATCCGAGTGGGACTCGAACCCACACGCTCAGCAATCAGAGGAGTTACGAGTCGGCGTCTTCTCCACTTCGCCACGGACGCGACTCACTTCTAGCGTATACAAACAACAATAACGGAAACTCTTGAGACCCATATCAATGCTGACAAATTGTACATAAAATATGAATATTGTAATGTGAATCTTTTTAAGTACCGTATGGCAGAGTGCTGGGTCCTCTGTCTTAGTTCTCCATGTAAATTGCTCAAATTGCCTTATAAGACGAGTAAACTAGAACATATTGCCGATTCTTAAAAGCTTAAAGGTGGTGTCCGACAGTTTGACCCTAAAGATATTTTCATTAAACATCATTTTAAACCATTATTACCTGAACGGATCTCGCAATATGCTGTTTATTGGTGTCCTACTCCTGTCTGACAAGTGAACCATAACGCCACAATCACCATTTCAAACATGTGTTTCCTATCTGAGCCACGCCGCACAGTTAGCTATTTTTAAACAAAGAAAACCACGTGACCCCTTAAGTTTTAGTTCATCCACGTCATTCGCTGTGACGTCGATGTCTATTTTTAGCAGGAATCCCAATCGTGTTTATTTATAGATTTGAAAAGAATGAGAATTGAAGTGTTTTGATAAATGAGTTTTACTGTCCCAAAATTGAGATACTGAAAATCGTCAAAGCTTAGACTAAAGTATGATTTTTTTTTTCTGCAGAAGGTATGTTTAAATACCCTAAAGAGAGGTCAGACATTGTTACATATATATGCTATAGGCAAACTGTTTGATACCACCTTTAAATAACGATCTCAGTCCGAATATATAATTTGATTTACTGCAGGATTTATCGGCTCCTTGTTTGTCTCAGAGACTAAAGATGTCAGCCGTCTTTATTAGCATAATGTCTACGATGTTTGACTGTTTATTTGATTTCCTTGGCGCAGACAGACTCTCCTAGGACTTAAAGGAAGTTTAACAATAAACTGCAGTACACAAGTGCTTATGGTAGTTTTCAGCGATTTTCCTATATCATGTAATGTTCGGAAATAGCAGGACCATGTCTCCGTGGTCGAGCGTTTAGAGTTGTCGAAACATTTCAGCCCATCACCGCTTGTCTGTCTGTTCTGTTCAATTCTGCTCTGTTCAATTATGTTCTGTTCTGTTCTGTCTGTCTGTTTGTCTGTCTGTCTCTGTCCGTCCGTCTGTATGTCTGTCTGTCCCTCTGTTTGCCATGTGTGGATGTTTTCAGTCCTCTTTGATCAACGTGTACCTCGCTGACCCAGTAATCCATACATCGTTTTCTTAAAAGGCTATTTTCTGAGATTGTCTCTCTTTACCTTCTGAACTACTTAGCTGAGTTCTTGAGTGGATTTAAGAGCAGGTTTACGTTTGTTCTCAGTGTACGTTCATCTTTGGAGAGATAATCCGACGGATGAGTATCTTCCGTTGTAAACACAATACATTAACTAGTGGGCCGATACTTACGGTTGCTAATTGTTATTCCGGTGGCCTCAAACATCAAAGGTGTTGCGCCGCAGCTAATAACAGAACGTATTTACTTTTTAATGAACCTAAAGGATGTACATAATGACACATTAGTCATGGACTCGCCAAATACCATAAGGATGAAGGCGAGGGTGAAAAAAAAAAAACACCAACAACGTATATATTAGTCATGGCAGGTAAAACACGGATAAGCATGGTAACAGATGTTGTAATTGACCAGGCAACATTATAAATCGGTGTTCGACATCATCACACCAGATTTTGTCCTTAATAACACAACTTAGCTTTCGAGCGTTGAAAGCACACACCCACACACGCGCGCGCAAACACACAAATATGTTAAACGATTTGTATTCTTTTAGTGGTATATCGATAAAATAAAATTTATTCATTCATTCATTCATTCATTCATTTATTCATTCATTCATTCATTTATTCATTCATTTGGTTATTCTTTCCTTAAATCAATCAACCATACACACACCTTTTTACACATGCTTGCATTCATTCAGTCATGCACTCCAATAATCCATCCAATAATGTGATCCTTAAGTATAAAATGAACTTCCGTTTGCACTAGAAAGAATGAATACATGGACATTATTTTTGTATTTTTTGTCTTATTAACTCGTTGAAAATATAATGCACTAATAATTGACGAGTGGTTTATCTGCTGTTTAAAAGTACATGTGGGGGAGGTGGGGTGCAAATACTCATGTGTGGCGCATATTTGGGGAGAGGGTTGTGTGCGCATGCGCTTAAGGTCAGGATTTGAGACAGAATGGGGTTGTGTTTGAACGGTCAGTTACCTATGTACCCGTGGAACCCGCTTATTGCACACAAAAATAATAATAACAACAAAAAACACACAAAAAACATACGTTGTTGTGGTATAAGTAAACTTGGTGCTACATGGCCTACGAATTCACACATGTTTGGTCAAACAAATTATTTTAAAAATTGCAATAATTATAATTCTGTGCTAAATTGGAGAATACTTTGAGTGCATATTACTCATTTAAATGCGATTGCATGGAAAATACTGAATTTGTCGAAGGTAACGTGCCAAATCGATAAAAGTACACGTAAAAATACATAACAAAATGTAGACCTTCCCTTTCTGAAAACGCGCGAACAATCCTTTGATTTGCGCTAGGGGGCGAGAACTCTCATATGGATAGGTCTACTAGCTTGACCTGCGGTGCCCTAGTGGTTCTTCCCAGACATTTGTCGGGTGTCTACCTCCACCATTAATTAGCTGAACGTCGCCACTTTCATCATAGCTATGTCGCTTTTATGTATGTAAAAACAACGAATAATTTGGGTCGGTCCTACATGTAATCCCCGGTATCGCCAGGGTTAAAAGTATTTACATAATGTGTGTAGAATACCTCTGGCTTTCCATAAACTCGCTGCATTTATTTATAAGCAACGAAGACTATTATCTTTGCTAATAACTACACGCAAACTGAAAGGTAGTGTCTAAGAAATTTCTGTATATCATATATATGTAACACTATATTATGCCTATTGGGGTGAATCCGGGCATGAATTATACATAAAGAAATACTTTAGGGGCTGGTCCAGAAAAATTTGCTGGGGGGTGGGGCGGTATTAATCAAGATCCATTCAACTTTATCGCAGTAAATACCTGATATACATACACACAGACCCTAACTTCGACCTAAACATTCAACAGACAAAATTGACTTTAAAAGCTTAGTGTTTCTTAAGCTTACATAAATGTGTTTTCACAACTTTTACCTGGTTGGTGGGGGATGATTCCCCATCCCCTCCTCTGGATCCATCCCTGAAAACTGTAGTCTAGACAAAATCGATTTTAAAGACTACCTTAATTTAAGTCAGTACAAATAATGAAAATCACTATTCTTTCTAAATCTATAAATAAGCACGGTGGGATCTCTGCTAAAAATAGATACATGTATCGACGTCACAGCGAATTGCCGGCTGATGATATAACATGATCTCAAAACAAAGAGGTCACGTGGTTTTCCTAGTTTAGAAAAATAGCTAATTGTGAAGTGTGGCTCGGATAGGTACATGTGTAATACATGTTTGTAATGATTGGAGTGCTATGTTTCACATTTAAGTTAGATGTAGGACATCATTAATCAGCATTTTTCATGTAGCAATAATTTATTTGGATGTTTGTGAGATAAAAGGGTCCAAATTGTACCGGCCGCAATAGCTCAGGTGGTAGAGCGTCGGCCTGCGGATCGGGAGGTCGTGGGTTCGAACCCTGGCCGGGTCAAACCAAAAACTTTAAAGTTGGTAGTAGTGGCTTGCCTCCTAACGCTCGGGGCTAAGGGGACAGTATTACGCTGACTCGTCGGTGTCAGTATAATGGACCGGCCGGGTTTAGTCCCTGGGCACCTCATAAGTGCCCCTGTGCTATAATGATAGAAATGTCGCTGCGCAGTATCGGCAAAAATGCCGGCTAATCCCATCCCAAACTGTCGGATATTTTACGGATATCTGGCAAGCAAATAGTGCAAAACCTGGTCCGACGGAGTGTTGGATGATTCGAAAATACGCTGTGTGTCTATGCCTGATCAATTGGTGCTAAGAAGGCATAGAGTTAAAGGTGGAATCTGACAGTTTGGCCCAAAGTTGTATTTTTCTCACATAACGAAAAAAGTCATTGTTACCTAGAAAGGTCCTTCAAAATGCTCTGATGCCCTTAAACAATGAACAGTGAGGCATAAAGCCCCACTCGGCATTGCAAACAGGTATTTCCTATCTGAGCCACGCTACAGAGAAAGCTATTTTTAGACTAAGAAATATACATGACAACTTACATATGAGATCCGCTCTGACGTCGATATCTATTTTTAAGCAGAGATCACTATCGTGCTTATTTGGTGATTTGGAAAGAATGACCTTTTAAAGAGTCTTTCGAGAATTGTGCTGTCTAACAATATAGGTAGAGATTAAAAAATCGTCTTTACGTAGACTAACGTATGAGATTGTGCAGAAATCATGTCGATATTCCTTATAGCAATGGCAAGATATTGTAACATGTATTTGGTATATACAAACTGTCGGATACCACCTTTAATGTATTATCGTTGCTTTATCTCTGTAGAGTATTCAGATCATGTAGACAACGCTGATAAATGGCTTGTTTATTTATGCAAGTACCGGTGTTAGAAGAAGACCAGGGCAATGACCTTGGTTGTTCTTAAGTGTATATTGAAAGTAAAGGGGCCTTAATTGAAGCCATACTTTCTGCGGAAAAAATGGAATTGTTATAAGTCAAAACAATATGTACATTGTATATACCACAGCAGACTGGCCAAAACATAAAGGTCCTTCTTTGGGCTCGACTTTAAACTAAAATGAACTGGCTTTCGCCTGTTGAAACGCTTCATAACGATAGTATAGGTTATGTTGAAATCTGAATGTGAACGGTGTGTCAGTTGCAATGTATAATACAACGATAGTAAATGTGTACATATATAGCAAGATTCAGTGGCGTAGTCAGATACAGACTGAATTGCAATTTAAAAGGTCCAGGGTTCAAATACTAAAAGTCATATTATTTAGCAACTATAATTATCTTGGTCTAGATAAATCAATATACCCGACAAAGTTATTAAGGCTTTAAACACATTAGAGATATCATTTTGCAATGTTTAAGACCCACACCAAAGTGTGTATCCCAATCCCCTACCCAACCCCGCACACACCTATCTATCTGATAGGAAAAAAAGCAATGTGCAGTCTGACTTGGTATATCTGAAGGTCTAGTGTGCCAGAGCTATATTCTCAAATCACACTAAAATTTTCACGATCCGCCCCTGGACTCACCAGAAGAAATTGTATACGTCTTTAATATATACATGTTTACTTATTTATAAATATGGGGGTAAAATGGCATATTTATACCTTGATGCCCTTTAACATGCCGTTACCTCTTATATAAAAAAACACTCATCTTTTATTTTTACAGGAAGTCTCTAGATACGCCCTTGTAAGTATTAGCGTTAAATCGATCTGCGAAATCTATCGTGAATATGAACGTTATATCAACATTTGTTACGATAAAAATATTATAAGTTATAATAGTAATTAATCTGGCTGTTTTGAGGGCTCTTTAAAATTGACTATCAATACATGTAAATGCGGGTTCAAAAAGTGATCATTTCAAGAGTCCGTGATCAAGTAATTTTGACTTGGGATCCGATGATTCCGAGGTATATCCCAAGACAAACTAAAGGATGTTAGTCCTCGGACACGATTTTCACGGCCTGTTGTACCCTGGTTGTTTTTACTTGAGTACTGTTTCTATCCAGGAAGCGGGCAGTCGGTAGGGATTAATATAAATTAAAAGGATGTGTTTCCCGATCGACTAAAGAATCGAGTGTCAAACTACCAAAGGTTATGTCTCTATTACTGTCGAGTTAAGTATTGTTATACGATCCACGATATAGTAAGTTTAAATGTCATCCAAATATCATATGCATCGGTTGATGGACTTGGCAATTTCGAAGTGCCAACCACAAGCAATTTGACTCGATTCCCGCTAAGCACGAATCGATCACGTGTAGACCCAGATCAGTCAGCTAACTGCCTAAACTATCAATATCCTATATTCATTTTAACAACTTAACACCCATAATAATAAATACCGTATTCAAATCCTGGCTAGAACTTTTTCGAAGTTGCTATAACATTTCAAATGTGCTATTTAACTCTTTAAAGGAAATGAGCGAAGTAGCGAATGCTTATTTTCTGACAAGTTTTGTATCCATTGACATGTACAGTTGCAGGAACAAGTGACTTTGTTAAAGACAAAGATTTTAAATGTCCGCGGTTTACCGCCCAATGAAACACGATTTCGAGTGGGCCTGAGGCATCTGAACGAGAAACCAGTTTGATATATTGGGATTAGATCACGCAAACTTAAAATCTTGTTCCCATTCTGTCACGTTTTACAAGAAATTTTGACACTCATGCCCACTACAACTTATGCAATGTTGTTAGGTTGTTTCCCCTGTGTGGCTGTTCAATTTTTTGTATACTACTAAAAAATACCTATTGTGCAATGTCTCACAAAACATGGACCAATTTTTTTAACAAATGACACATTAACACGAAAAACACCTTATTGCTTAAACGTCTAACTTTTTACTTAAAACGTGTATTTAAATGTAGTTCTTTAAATAGTTAAAATATATTCATTACATAAGAAATAGATGTTCTATTTAACATACATGTCAACATAATTCGATTACCATATGTATGCTACTCTCACCTATATTTGTTTTGATATACTCTATTGTTTACTGATACATTCGCCATTTTGCATGAATTGTATATATTCTGTTTATGTGACGATGAACTCTTATGCTTAAGTCTTAAAATAAAACCGACCGCATTAGCTCAGGTGGTAGAGCGTCGGTTTGCGGATCGGGAGGTCGACGGTTCAAACCAAAGACTTTAAAGTTGGTAGTAGTGGCTTCCCTCCTAACGCTCGGGGCTAAGGGGACAGCATTACGACTGACTCGTCAGTGTCAGTATAATGGACCGGCCGGGTTCAGTCCCTGGGCACCTCATAAGTGCCCCTGTGCTATAATGATAGAAATGTCGCTGCGCAGTATCGGCAAAAATGCCGG
Organism: Sinonovacula constricta; assembly: GCA_007844125.1. NCBI lineage: Eukaryota > Metazoa > Mollusca > Bivalvia > Cardiida > Solecurtidae > Sinonovacula > Sinonovacula constricta. The sequence goes on along the minus strand of CM017555.1, from coordinate 61,653,012 downwards.
CTAATCCCTAATCCCTAATCCCTCATAAGTGCCCCTGTGCTATATTGATAGAAATGTTGCTGCACAGTATCGGCAAAAATTCCGGCAAACCCCAAATTCCTCTCTTAAAATAAACATATGTTCTGTTCTGTTCTAATAAATATGCCGTATTTCACCAAACAGTACAGTCAATGTGCAGTTGAGTCCACATTATAACGCTATTACTGGTTACCTCAAGTAATGTACATTCATTATTTTCTATTTCCGAGCAAAGGCTTTTTTAAATCTGCACCTCACGATCGGCTTAGTTCTGGGTAACCGCGATAATATAAAACATTGTTAATTGTGTGAGACAGAAAATGCTGAGTACTAATTACTAATTACACGTGTCTTAACAAGAGACCCGACTGTTAAGAATACATAAAGAAGTCTACGCTTAGAATGCGCCGCAGACTACCCAATTACCAGGGATCATGCCAAGACTATTTAATTAAGGAGTAACTTGCTTTGACATTAATGTTAAAAGTCCTCAGCAATGGTTTCTTTCTTGAATATATGGCATTGTTTTTTTGCAATTACCCGCTGGCTGCATGTACCAACTATAACAGGTGATGTGGTTGTGGTCTTTTGATATTTTAATTTATTCCTTGGAAAATTACTAATTATGTATTGCATTCAACAAAAAAGTCTTTATGCACGTTGGACAAGGAGGGGATAGTGGGTTTATATATCACCACACCTGCGATGTATATGGACGGAAGGTTGCTATTTGTAGCAATGAAATTCTACAATGAGAATTGCAATCAAATGGGTTGCATATACAAAAAAATCATACCCTACTGAATTGGAGATTGTAGCAGGAGTAAACCTACTGGATTGGAGATTATAGCAGGCATACCCTACTGGATTGGAGATTATAGCAGGCATAACCTACTGGATTGGAGATTATAGTAGGCATAACCTACTGGATTGGAGATTATAGTAGGCATAACCTACTGGATTGGAGATTATAGCAGGCATGACCAACTGGATTGGAGATTGTAGCAGGCATAACCTACTGGATTGGAGATTATAGCAGGCATAACCTACTGGATTGGAGATTATAGTAGGCATAACCTACTGGATTGGAGATTATAGCAGGCATGACCTAGTGGATTTGGAGATTATAGCAGGCATAACCTACTGGATTGGAGATCATAGCAGGCATAACCTACTGGATTGGAGATAGTAGCAGGCATGACCTGCTGGAGTAGAGATCATAGCAGGCATAACTGTTTAAATCTGCTTTATGTATTTTACAATGACATTGAAGTCTGGAAAGGGAAATTGTTTCACCTTAAAACATTCCTCTACTGAATAATTTGTAAATTTTCTGACCCATACATGTAGGCCACCTCCGGGTGGGTTCGAGTGTCGGTCGAGGAAAAAGACTGTTTCATTGGAAGGGCTGTAGTCACGTTAGTATTGTGTAGGAACATGTAGCTTTAGTCGTAACTTATTTGATTAGCCGTAAAAGGGTAGGAAAGGGCAGGGATTGATCCAGATGTGGGGGTGGGGATGCAACACCCACCAACCCGGTAAAAGGGTAGATATGTGAAAACACATACATGTAAGATTAAAAAATACTTTTAAAGCAAATTGTGTATGTCGACAGCTTAGGTCGAAGTTTTTACTAGTATTTACTGCGATAAAGTTGAAAGCATCTTGATTCATACCCCCACTACCCCTTGGTTCTAACCCACACGGCGAATGGCTTAGGTGTTACACGTCGGCGACCTAAACCGTTCTGCCATGACGGCCTTTCCCAGGGGCCGATCCAGAATTTTTTTTTTTTTGGGGGGGGGGGGAGTTGAGGGGGGTGTTGGGGGGGGGGTTGATTGAATAAAGATCCATTCAACTTTACCGCATATATATATATATATATATATATATATATATATATATATATATATATATATATATATATATATATATATATATATATATATATATATATATATATATATATATATATATATATATATATATATTTATATATATGACTACATAGGAGATAAGGGACTAAGTAAGGAATTAAGTGAATACGGAAGGCGTTTAGTGACTTTGTGAGTAGTTGAGCGACTACGTTAGGGATTAAGTGACTATCGTACATAAGGACTTACCTGACTACGTAAGGAGTTAAGTGACTACGTAAGAAGTTAAGCGACTATGTAAGAAATTTCGTGAGTACGTAGGGAGTTAAGTGATTACGGAAAGACTTACATGTACATGACTTCGTAAGGTGTTAAGCGGCTACGTTGGGAGTTAAGTGACGTTAGGAATCAAGTGTCCACTAAGGAGTTAAGAAACTACGTTAAGGTTCAAGCGACTACTTAGGAGTTAAGGGACTTCGTAAGGAGTTTAGCGACTACGTTAGGAGGTAAGTAGATTACCATACATAAGGAATTTAGTGACCACTAAGGGGTTAAGCGACTTCGTAAGGAGTTGGTCGCTGTATATGTAATTTTGTTTACTTTTTATTTACGATATTTTACAATGCATAACATACGATACATTATCTTATTATATTCATCTATTTACTTTTTCTTCCTGTTTTGCCAGGCATCCAGAATTAGACAACAGCAAGTTGACAAAGTGCTCTCTCAACATTGATTGTCTACTCGAGAAAAGCTAGAGCCAATAAACAAATCTCGCTAAATGAATTGTTAAACACAGTTTCCATTAACAATCTTTGCTCTTGTTAAGGGAGACAACGTTAAACGACGCGCTTCTAAACCGCCGACTCATCTAAGTGCGGTTCACGCTGGGATTGTTCCGTTATCTGATATCTCTGCTGTTGTTCTCATTTCAAGCCGGGGCTGAACTCTAAACTATCCTACTCTCAACACTCAACACCTTTCTATAAAGCAAGGTGTTGATAAGGGACTAACATATTGTCGCAAACGTTTCCGTGCTTTTTCGTTTGGCATTTAATGTGCACCATGTACGAGTCATGTATTTTGTCCGGCCTTCACAGTTAATATTCGCTTTAGAAAGCTTGAAATTTTATCTACGTGTATCGAGCACGCCGCGCCAGACCTGGAGGTAAAATCAGAGCAGTCGAGCGAACAGGTAGATGTTTCTCAATGATTGTTAAGTTTACCTTCGTCGTAGTTATAACAAACGTATAGCTCGTGCGCATGCTCCAGAGTGACGTCACTGTTTGGTTACACTTGAATTCTCGTTGAATGTTGAGTCTGAACGAAATCCCAATATCCATACGACTGTGTGTGTGACTTAACAGTTACGTTCGAGTAAGCGGGGCTGGGTTAGTGATCTAAAGCCGATCTTAAAATGCCCATGTTCAATAGAGAGTTTATTCTACTCATTCATACGTCGACTGTTCACATTGGATTATTAGTGTGTGACAGTTTAGCGGTGTGGTGTGCCGTCTCTTACTGGGATATCTAAGCTGAAAAAAGCGACACAATTTAAAATGAAATTGTTTAGGTTAAGGTTCATTTTATTAGGTATGCTACTGTTTGTGGATTATATATGGTGCCGAGACTGTGACAGTGAATTTAGCGATGCTGCCTCTAAAGCCAATGAAGCAGACGTTGTAGTATTGGGGGAACCGTACCAACAGTTACCGCAGCAATTTAATAGATATAATATGACAATAAAAATAAAAAATAAACGCAGTATTCTTAAAGGTGAGATGTTGCTGAAGAAATCTCGGAGTACACGGTTGTTAATGGGGGGAGAATTTTCCTTGGAGACAGACGACCCCACAAGATGTATCTCAAAAATCAAGAATCACACCGAATACATATTTTTCTTTCGGCGTACACACAACTCCGAGTACTTTAGAATAACGGAAATGCCTATTTCTAACGAAGATAAAAAGGATTTTAAACGTGGAAAGAAAGACATCAAGAAGTTGCTTAAATGCAAGCCAACACCATGTAGTATGTATATATCTATATTTATATTGTCTTTATCATGTAGAGTATGTTAGTTTATCCGTAATTATACACTGGTACGGGGCGTACCATGAATGGTATCTATAGATGGGAACACCAAGCCTGCATTATTTACATTGATATTTGGTCGGAGCCAGTATTATCGTAAGTGATCGTTAAACTGATATGTGGACTGTGTTTCGCTGAATTGTGCTTTAGCTAATTGGAATCCATTTTCCACTACCTAAAATGAGACCAAAGTCTTCTACAATAAAGAATGATTATGCTAATGTTTTGATGTCCCGATTTATTGAATGGCTGTCCAAAACACTATTCGGATTACTTCTGTCAATAGCCAAGTAATTCTGATTTTATTGTTTGGCTGTTTGTTATTTTACTTCGTGTACGTGTCCACCTTTTGGCCTATCTTTTATTCAATCTGTTTGTATGTCTGTCTGTCTGTTTGTCTGTCTGTCTATCTATCGGTCTGTCTGTCTGTCTGTCTGTCTGTCTGTTGTCTGTCTGTCTGTCTGTCGGTCGGTCTGTCTGTCTCTGTCTGTCTCTGTCGGTCTGTCGGTCTGTTTGTCTCTATCTGTCTGTCTGTCTGTCTGTCTCTGTCTGTCTGTCAGTCTGTCTCTGTTTGACTGTCAGTTTCTGTCTACCTGTCTGTCTGTCTGTCTGCCTATCTGACTGTCAGTCTCTCCGTCAGTTCCTCTGTCTGTCCGTCCGTCCGTCCATCCGTTAGCTTCTTCTGTCTTACTATTTGTATATTGTAGTAATTGAATAGATGTGTACATATAACATCATGAATGTATGTTTCCTATCCGGCAGACAAAGTATTTTTGTCGAAATAGTTTGATTGTTGTCATAATCTAACCTAAGGCAACCGCCATAGGTCTTTATTCATTGCTGCATATATCTGCCCGTAAGTGCGTTTGGCTTTCTCCTTCACGATGATGTCTGTTTCACACTTCAAGAAACATTTTTCTGCTTGTCAGCGCAAGAATCCTCTGCCATATAATTGCTGCGCTTGTGCGACATAGGGCTAGAACGTCTGCGGAAAACATTAGTTGTTAGGTGTCTAACTAAAATCGGGACTTTATTGTTAACAAAAACCGAAGTCCCAGATTTAAAAAGCTCGTCAATACTCTCAATTAGTCTTGTTTGGTTTGAAAATATTGGACTACATTTATAGGTGTTGTAAATGTTACTATGTGGATATTGACTTTGCTGTGATAATGAGTATGATGATGATGGTGGTGGTGGTGACGATCATGATGATGACGATTGTGACGAGGTTTGTTTTCAAATAAATCGAGCTGTTTAATAGATAACAAATCCTTTAACTACAGGTCGGTATTTTACACGGAAATATTGTATGTCCTTGTTTGTGTGAGTTTTATAACCAACTGCCTGTATCACGTTCACCCTCCATGTAACACGTCTAAGAATAATTTTACCTATGATCCCTCCTTGCAGTTTTCTACACAAGGTTTCGTATCTCTAGCGTCCTTGCATGTCGCCGCTTTACTGTGCATAGGTAAGGTATGGCAATGTAATCCTATCCTAAATTTAAACCACGCATAAATTTGTCAACCATTCGTAATATTTCAGGAATTTTATAAGGTCCCATTCACAGAGTCAAGTATGTAGATAGTCGATCATGATAGACCTTTCGTGTATCAAATAATTTAAAGCGATGTCACCTGCGGACTCTCCGGACGCTATTTCTCTCATGCTCTGTTCAGAGGGGATTGTTGCCTTCTATGTGTGACTAAATAGTTGTCGTTCTGCCCGGAAATAGTTTAAATCCGACAATAATTTTATTGATCAATCGACCTCTCGTCTGTTCATGTTCGATAGGTTAATTTGTAGCTGTCAAGATACCATGCTCGCATGTGACTGATTATCTTAAATTGAATGACTGACGCAGATAGTATCATAGTCATGTCGGACTTCAGGGCGTCTGCATTTGGCCTCGCAATCTATTTAACACATTGGCGGATCTACGAATATACCACCCACACCCAACCCGCTGGGGTTGGGTGGCGTTTCCAAAAGCGGGTTATGCGCAAAGTGTATAATAAAAACACGTTTTCAGCTATCACATTTTAACCCCGTATATACCCTTTATCAATCATAAGAGTGACATATATGTGAAATTACACACACGCATACATGCACAATTATTACTATAAGGAGGTCCAGGCTTGGGGAACGCTCTTTCGGGAAGACTTATTGAATATCAGTAATGAGTTGACATGTAACTGAATCAAAATTTATTCTTTTGCAGTTGTATTTAAAAATAAATATTATGTATTTTATGTATATTCCTGGAATGTACATTATCGCGACCGGCTCTTAATCCGGCCATTGAACTGGCGACTTTAAATAGCGAAGAGCTTCAATTTGGCAACAAACAAAAACACAAGTCGCCAATCGTTGTTTTTACTCAATTGTTTCTAAACAAAAATATTCTTCTTATTATTTAGTGAGGGAGAGGACTAATAAATCCAGTATGAATGAAATTGTGGAACAAATGGATTTAGTCGTGATTTGTATAGCTGTACGTGACTCAGAAGGTGGGGGCGCGAGCGGGGAGGGGTGGGAGGTGGTGCGTTAGTACAGTACACTAGTATAATAACCACCAGGCAGCCGCTTTTGTGACCAGAGGCTCAATGACCTGCCGTATAATTATGTAGATATTTAAACAATTCCTAATCCGGGATCTATCCTAAATCTACTTAAGCTTATAGAGAAATTCCTTGCTTTCTCTATAAGTAAATAATACTCGACCAGGTTTTATCGGGCTTGATTTTGGAATATTTACGAACAAATATACTAAATACGCCCAGATTAATCAGTTCATTCTTTGCTTGCCAAAATCGTCACTTGCTTTGCCCCGGATATTTGCATTTTGGTGATGTTGTCTACATTCAGACTCCATCAAAAACGAAATGTAAATATTGATTGTAAATAATGATGGCGTCTACAGATAGGCTTTTACATTTAAATGACCCCGATTCTTGTTTTCCTACATACCGCTTTTACATTATTTTGCTAATTTTCATCCATACAGCCTTTTCATTATCTCGAATCCTGCTTTCCTGAAACCATACTTCTAGTACAAAAATTAAAAAGTTTAATCTTTTTTCTTCACTAAATGACTTTTGAGTCCATAAATTGTGTATTCTAGGTTCTTTACTAAATGGCTTTGTCCATGAGTTGTTTAATCTAGGTTCTTCACTAAATGACTTTGTCCATGAGTTGTGTATTCTAGGTTCTTTACTAAATGGCTTTGTCCATGAGTTGTGTATTCTAGGTTCTTTACTAAATGGCTTTGTCCATGAGTTGTTGAATCTAGGTTCTTCACTAAATGGCTTTGTCCATGAGTTTTTAATCTGTGTTCTTCACTAAATGACTGTCCATAAGTTTTTAATCTGTGTTCTTCACTAAATGACTGTCCAACAATTGTTTAATCTAGGTTCTTCACTAAATGACTGTCCAAAAATTGTTTAATCTAGGTTCTTCACTAAATGACTGTCCATGAGTTGTTTAATCTGTGTTCTTCACTAAATGACTGTCCATGAGTTGTTGAATCTAGGTTCTTCACTAAATGACTGTCCATGAGTTTTTAATCTGTGTTCTTCACTAAATGACTGTCCATAAGTTGTTTAATCTGTGTTCTTCACTAAATGACTGTCCATGAGTTGTTTAATCTGTGTTCTTCACTAAATGACTGTCCAACAATTGTTTAATCTAGGTTCTTCACTAAATGACTGTCCAAAAATTGTTTAATCTAGGTTCTTCACTAAATGACTGTCCATGAGTTGTTTAATCTGTGTTCTTCACTAAATGACTGTCCAACAATTGTTTAATGTAGGTTCTTCACTAAATGACTGTCCAAAAATTGTTTAATCTAGGTTCTTCACTAAATGACTTTGTCCATGAGTTGTGTATTCTAGGGTCTTCACTAATTGACTTTGTCCATGAGTTGTGTATTCTAGGGTCTTCACTAATTGACTTTGTCCATGAGTTGTGTATTCTAGGTACTTCACTACATGACTGTGTCCATGTATCGGTAAGCTTCATTTTCTCGCCAAGGATAAACACGTGACGTATTGCACGTAGGAACTGTTAATTTTCAATAAATAAATTACGAATTCCTAGAAAAGAGTGCAATAAGTTTTATTGTATTTTAACTCCTTATTGCCACAGTTTCCCGTTTGAATAATTGTGCTAATAATCGTTTTCAGTTTTTATTAATTATACACTTTAGTCGTTTTAACTTCATATTACATGTATGCTTTGTTTATTACATAACAAGGATATGAAATAATTTAAATAATTGGATTTCCCAAATAACGTTTTGTTTTTGTTTAAAATGGTTTGGAACAGTTTATATATCTGTACATGTAAATGTTTAGTTACAAGAAAGTTGCATACAAGTTTCCGCGTAGAGAAAATTGTGCTTTTGTTTAAATAGAAAGGTGATAAACAGTTCGATATGAAGACGCTAACATACATGTATCCAAAATGACGTAAAAATTGTCTAAATATAAATTCTTTAAATATGGTATCCAACAGTTTGCTTATATAAAATACACGTACAAATATCTAACCACCGCTTTAGGGAATTCGGTCATATTTTTGCATACACCCATCCTTTAGTCGTTATAAGGAAGATTTTGAACACTAACTTTATTGCTGGACTGTACTAATAGCGAAAAATTACACTAAATGTTCAGTCTCTTCAACTCCATAAAAGCGCGATTATGGGCTCTGCTAAAATAAGACATCGACGTCAGAGCGGATTACCCGGATGACTTTATAAAAGTAAGTGATCAAGTGGTTTTCTAAGTTTACAAATAGCTATCTCTGCAGCGTGGCTCAGATAGGAAACACATGTTTTCAATGACGAGTGCGGATTTTTCCTTAACTGTTCACACATATCTTTGGCATCAATGAACATCACTTTGGAAGACTTTCTCCGGTACCAAGGCCTTATTTGGTTATTTGATAGAAACAAAATGGTCCAAACTGTCGGATACCATCTTTAATGAGTTAATTTTATATTTAAACTGTACTTACTAGTATGATACGCTTGTACAATCGCAAATTCGCATATTTTATTCAATACTGCGAAAGTATTACAAGATTATTCGTATTTTGTTACAGCACATCATACTTCACATCACAATAAATTATTTCGGCGCCGTATGACCTATCAAGTGTCAGTGTGCCATAAAACCCAAAACACAATAAATTCAGTATCGATCTGCCTGACGAGCACAGAAACTGTTAAACTAGTGATACTGTCAGTCTACAACAATATTGCAATAACATATTCTGAATTCATAAAACATATGTTTTATATCACAATATACATTATATGTATATTACAAATATGAGGCAAAAACTCTTTCTCGAAAACAAAACGCAAATGAATTTTTTTTCTATTGCTACTGAAAATTTCATAAAAATGATATTTTATATCTAGATAAATTTCTGAGAATGCTTTAAAATAGATATGTTGTGGGACACGTATGCAATTATTTAAATGTATAAACGGCTATATCATGCTTTACTTTCAACTGTCTTTTTGTACGAGTTGTTTTGCAATAGAAAATCTTAACTAAAAGCAGCTGTACCAATGACTTGTAATCATCCGCCTTTCCCCCCATAGATAAAATTATGTTTTCTCTTCATGTTCATTAAAATGTAATATACGCGAGAAAAGTAGCATGCCGCCTTTAATTCTGCTTGGCCAAGATTGTTCTTGCAATGCGTTAATGAGTATGGATATATAGCGTGGTTATCTTCCGGAAATGGTGTCTCGGCTCTCCAAGATGACCTGTCATTGATAGGCATTACGGACTGTCGGAGCAAGCAGCTTCCGTGGATCGATGCTTAACACTGTATGAGCATCATGCGGATGACTTATGTAACACATTGTAAATGATATCCATCGATCGAGACACTGGCTCCTCGAGGCTCCTTCTTATGCCGCTACAGCGGTATAAAGCATATTTCTAACTTAGATTATTTCTTTTTCTAAAAATTTGACCACCCCAAAAAGAAAGAAGAAAATCGCTTTGTTTCTTTATAATTTAGAACATTTACTTTATTTTTTCTTCAAGAAACGCTTTCTAACTTACTTGTTTACATTTGGGCGTCGTATACTCAAAGCTATCATTTCGCGCACACACGAAAGACGGCAGCTGTGTAATCTATTGGGCATTATGTCTTAGTTTTAAAATCTTCATTAAAAGGAACGTACGTTTCCTCATAGCAAGTAAAAAGATCTTTAGTTTTCTTTTTCCAAGAAAGGTCCATGCCGCGTTTCCAAAGTCCATTGTAGAATATATTCTTCTGAACATCTCGCTGCTGGGCATGCTTTTACCTTGCTCTTTTGTCTTGGAGCTATTTTATTTGTATTTTTTTCATTTCCATTTAATGTTGAAAGTCGCTGTCTAAAATGTGCTACAGCTGTTTTTCTCTTTGTTGCCATCTTCCCATGGAATATATTGTCTAACTTGCTCCGTCTTGACTTTCTTTTTCTGTAATTGTCATCTTCCTTTTAAATCCCATTATCTAATTTGTCATGCAGTTACATTTCACATTTCCGCTGATTCATTTGAACAAACGTTTTGGCTGAAAATGCATGCACCGCTTAGCCTTTCCAACCTTTGTTCCATTGAATTGCATGTTCTTTTTCTTGACCACAATTATAATAATAATGCTTTAACTTAATGACAAAGTAAATAAGGACTGAAGTTTACTTATTTAGGCGTTACTGTTATCTATCGCAACGTCTTAATTGTTCTGTCTGTGTTTATAATATCAAGTAGTAATTAAGAAGGTTATACTGCATCAAATACTTCGTTTTTGGCGTTTTGCTGCAGTGTCACGATGACAGAAGGCTTTCACAATCAAAGACAGCGCCCCTAGGCGCCAACTAATAGTTATCCACCGACGGATCATTTTATCACGAAAAAGGAATATACAGTCAACAAGCAAGCTCCACACCCATCCTGTTGAATAAATATTTGAAATACTTAACTTTGCAAAACGTCAACAGTGCGCCGCTAGCATGTCTTTTTACCTAAGAAAACACGGACACATGCCAAACCATATCTGTTATGTAAATCTGAATTTCATTGAGTCTTTATTCATAGCGAATACAGTCCCGAAATTCAATCTCCTATTCAACGAAAGTCTATAAATAACCATACACTATTTGTTTAATTCATTTATTATATTTCATGTAAACTAGTAAATATTTGTTTTATGGTTTAATTGAACATTAAACGCTAGATATAAAGTTTAACACTACAATTTTTGTATTGAGTCTGTCAACAATGAGAATAGTCAGAGGTGTTTATTGTGTTTTCATCTTCACGTTAATTGTGGCACTAAAAAGGGTCAGTAGAGTGAACTTCATTCATGCTCAAGCCATTATGTTGTTGTTAATTTTTCTACGCAGTCATCAAATCTCGATGTTTGGTTCGGTAGGTGGATTTAAGAGAACCAATGATAGAATAAAACCGCTTCATTTAATGCTAGTGTTAAACAGGTCATTGTGAGTATGAAATAATATTTAAAGGTGCTCTCCGTTGGTTTGGACCAATCTTTTTCTATCATGCAACCAAATAAGTAATTGTTGTCTGAAAATATTAAAAAATCCCTTTATCGTTTTTTACATTCATGTGAAAAGTAAAGCATAACACACTACTTGCCATTTGAATGTAAAATGTATTTCCCACCCGAGTCACGCTGTACAGCTAGCTACATGTATTGTTTAAACGAAGAAACCCACGTGACTACTTACCTGTGAGATCAATTTACATGATCATCCCGGATAATCAGCTCTGAAGTCGGTATCTACTTCTACCTGAAATCCACCTCGTGCTTAATTGTAGAATTAAAAGTAATGGATATCTTAGACGGTATGTTTCACGATTTTCAGTGTCTTACAACTAGGGTAATGCTGTATAAACTAAAGTATAAGTTCATGCAGGAACTATGCACAAATTACAGAGAACAGGGTATATAAGATATAAGCAAACTTTCGGTTACCGGCTTTCAGGGATGGATCCAATGGGGGGGGGGGGGGGGGGTATGGGGTATGCACCTCCCTCCCCCCCCCCCACCCAACAACAAGGTAATTGAATAGAGTTGTGAAAACACAAGCTTAACAAATACTAAGCTTCTGAGGTAAATTTTGTCTCTTGATTGCTTACTTCGAAGTAAGGGTCCCTTACTATGTTTATATAGCTTGTATTTACTGGGATAAAGTTGAATGGATCTTGAGTCCAACCCCACACCCCCACACCCCAAAGTTTCAGGATCCGCCCCAGCCAGCTTAAAATTGGTATCCGGCACTTTGTGCCAGAAATAAAAAAAACATCGAAGAAAATGCATACAATATATGGTTCACTTTAATATTCTTGCTGACGGCTGTTTGTTGGAGACTTGGATTTATGTGGAGGTTGTTTGCCAAACCTTGAAAATGAATTCTAGAATAATTAGCTATTAGTTGGCCCAGCTACAATGAGTTTTAAATTGCTTGGTCGCATGCATATGAATACAGTACATGTAACAACATCACCATGTCACCGTACCTGGTAGCGCAATCGGTAGAGCAACGGCTCCGGGTACGGGAGGCCCCGGGTTCCGACATACCAAAGTCGTTAAAAAATGCTCCCTCTCAAGGCTAAAGCAAATATAAGGGTTTGCCCGGCGTCAGGATAATGTGACTGGATGTGGCATCATGCCAGGTGTTCACGGCATGCTATGCACAGTGAAGGCAGCAGTATATCTGCTTAAAGTCTCCAGATAACTGAAATACTGTTAATGGGACGATAAACCCAATAAACAAACATCACCATGTTCGCTAAGATTTGTTATGTTGGAAAACAATAATTCGGTGGCATACGAGTACAAGCTTAAAGCTTTCTGAGCTGTTTAATCAGGGCATATGCTGCTTGCTACTATCTATCGTATATTATCACGTCTTGACCTTTATGCAAGATTTGTCATTTATATGATTTTAGCATCATTTATTAACAACTAGCGTGATATATAATAAAAACTCGCATGTTTATCCTACAAACCGTTTCTAGATGCATAAGATGACGGCCATAAAAAGTAGGGGATCAATATCCAATTGAAATGGTCTTTTTCAGTTTCTGTGCTTCTACTGTTGACCAGATTTGCCCTCAACAGGTTTATTCAATCAATTTTGCTTCTGCTATTTTCATAGCGTCGGTGGAGACTTCAGATTAGGCTGGTCGAAATTTCAAGACGGCATGGAGATAAATGCTGAATTTGCTATTCTAATCAATACAGCATGCATTGGCACTGCTACTCAATCCCACTCGCTTTGCCGCCGGTAGCTTTCGATCGATACGCTAGGCCGGTTATGCTCCTTTTTTTGTTCCTGTCCCGAACTTTCCAAGGTCGACTGCCAAAAATGCATCTTTTGTAGTAGCGTTTTCATACTTGCCTTTAACTCTCTTTGTATTACGAATATATAATTTCTCATAAAGGTTATCTTTAAACAACGTGAAAAGGCACTTATCTGAAGAGAAGAGAGCAGTATAATTTATTTATTTTATTGAGATCTGGGTCCAAGGTAATGATACTTTGAACCTGAGACAAAGACTAACTTTAGGTATTATATTGGTCAGATTATAAAGAAGAACCAACATCTCACCAATCAGATCCCGCAGAACGATTTCAACCTCAAGGTCAATGTTTTATGATATTTGACCCAATAAACAGTACATGTACATCATGTTAATAAAATATTCATTGTATATAGCACCATATTCTCTTACCATACAAAACAATGGAATCAGGTCACTTTCGTATTTTACTGACAAAAAATGGTACCGGTAATGGTTGGGTATTTTTCTCTCAGAAACACGTATACAAGAGCATTCGTGCTGCACAGTATATTACAGTACATGCGTATTCATCGTGACATATGGTTGACACGCGCTTGACAAGTCACGTGAGTCAACTAACGGTCATTTCAGTGATTGACCTGTTAATTGGGGAATATGATTAATGTATTGCCTGGGGTTATTGTTTATGCTTAATTGTTATAATGGCAATTAATATTACATTATCTCTGTTCCTTACCACATATTATGGTATTGATTATCGTCTGTCTTTACTTGATGTTACTGCTTGTCCAGATGGTGCTTTATCGTGCACATTAAAGTTGGTATCCGACAGTTTTGATCAAAGTATTGTTGCTCAAATAACCCCCCAAATTACTGCAGGCAGTGATCGAAATTAGCGCTAGCCCGACAGCAAAACACTTGTATATTTTCACTCGGACTAGTACAAATTCTCAGTTTACTAGCCCGGCGGCTTTTAAGATCCAGATCGATGACAATCATTATAATTTCATTCACAATTTGTAAACAATCTTCATCATTCGGCAAGCTGTCGATTGTATCATAAACGTGCTATGCGCACTAAAACGATAATACGTTTACTGCGCAGGAACCACGCGGTATTCTGGATCCCGCATGGTACATAATGTTCCTTATCAAATTAAAATCAGCTGGGCCACAGAACAAAATGGCAGAGAAAAGGAAACTGAAATATGTTTCTGGTGCAAAACCCGGGAAAATACCCTGAAGTTGCTGGGCGAATGCTACTTAAATGGTGTTTTGTACTCTATTTATCTTTTTTTTAAGATTTATTTGTAAATTAAAACAGAATTTAATTCAAACTAGTGAATTTTCTTTCGGGCTAGTGAAATATGCTTACCGGTACTTACTAGCCCGATGTGCTTGTAAATTCCAATCCTAATATCTTTGACTGAAAAAGTGTTACCTGGAAAGATCCCGCGAAATGTTGTTTATTGAGGCTCTGTATCTTATTGTAAAGCATAACACACCAATCGTCATAACAAACACGTATTGTCTATCTGGTTCACGCAGCACAGTTAATTATTATTGAACGGGGAAGACCACGTGACCAGTTCCTATTGAGATTACATAATATCATCATCATCATCATCATCATCATCATCATCATTATCATCATCATCATCATCATCATCATCATCATCCGGATTTTCCGCTCTGATGTAGGAGTCTTTTTTTTTAGCAGAAATCCTCATCGTGCATTTTCTTGATCTTAAAAGAATGAACATTTTGAGTGATTTTTTCCCCTGCACATTTGTACTGTGTAACAAGGTAGTGTTCAAAATTCTTTTTATTTTATTTAAATATGATTTATGACCAGATGTTTCCTCCCATTTTACCCCAGACAAGGGTAAGATATTGTTACACGCATATGTTATCGGATACCAGCTTTAAAGATGCCACCCGCACCCTTTGTCAAAACAAGAACAACAAAATCTTAAAAGGCAAAAAGTTTTAAATTCCTTGTACATCCTCTAGATTTATATGGTTTTTGCAATTCAACTACAAAAGTATGTATTATATTCCTTTCTTTGTAATGACATTATAACTACATGTAAATATTTTGAGAATTACGCGGCAGACTCTTGGCACCACTTGACCACAAATAGTTGAATAATGTAATCTTTGATCAGTCTTTTGTTTCAAAAGAAAAAAAGAAGATTCACACGATGAATCAGTTACAAATTCAGCGGTACATGTTCGTTAGATTTCATATCTATAGTTGAATGGTAAATCACTTCGAGTTAAAAGTTAATAAGGAAGAAAAGCAAACCCGGATCTAATTGCTCATGATTCGCCATGTCGAAACAATAAAACAGTGAGGGGTCGCCCCTGGCGTGGCGGTAGAGTCACCGATTTGTAACTCCTCTGACTGCTTAGCCTCTCGCCGCGTGGGCTCGAGTCGGTGGTTCTACCCAGACATTTGTCTGGAATCATCTTCCACTTAAATAGCTGGGCGTCACTATGATGATCATAGTTTCGATGTAATTCAAGATAAAAAAAACGAAGGTGTAGACAAAGCATTGTTTGTTTATAGGCACCTTTAATGTTTTTACATGTCGTCATATATTGTTAACATTTTCTTAACTTCTTTTCTACACGTGCAGCACGTATGCTGTCATAGTTCATGTACTTCTCTTGTGTTTCCTTATGAATGTAAACTGATTTAAACGCAGTGCTGGGTTCGTGTTAAGGAACACTTTAAGTTCTTTTCTTTTCCTAACTCTAAGAAAAACCTTTCAATGATTTTTTTAATAAACCTTTCCTGTATCTTATGAAATATTGAAAGATTTAGGAATAAAACCTTAGTTTAGATAAAAAACTTTATTTTTTATGGATGCGGCCTTAGGTATCTGTTAACAGTTAATGTCCAACATGCTAACCTTACTTCAAGATAGAGAGACATTTAAAAGCAATATAATTACTTAGCTCACAGACGCTGAGTACATTTATACAAATGTATGACAAAGTTGACTGTCGATCGATAGGAATGGGTTCGCCATTTCCCTGACATTATACGCTGACTTTGCCATGTTTCCCTCATTCCTTTCTCATCACGGTTTATGGTCTCAGAGGGAAGATAAGAAACAAATAAAGCATTGATTTTATTCACAGTTCCAGGCGATCTCGTTCCGTCTGCAGCCGATGAAAATTCTAGAAGAATTCACGCAGCGCATATGAGAAGCGCTACTTTTTATCCACGAAGACTGTCAGGGGACAGTCGGCCAGAATGGAGACACACATAATGTGTCTAACGACAGATAATTTGAAATAATCCCACTCATCTGCTGCTCTAATTAGTACACACACCAGAGGAATCTTTCCCGGCACCCCCACCCCCACAACAACAAACACAACAACACAAGTCAGAGCTTTCGTCTAGGGAGGTCTGCTAGCCGACCGGTGGTGCGCCAGTGGTTCTGCCCAGACATATGTCTTGGATATAACCATCAATATTAGCTGAGCGTCGTTATACTGGCCATAACTGTATCGGTGTGATGTACCTAAAAAATCAGGGGAAAAAACACACCCCAAAACCACCCACAAAAAAACAACAACATTAACCCAACAACAACAAAGTACAACAACGCTGCATCGATTAGTTCTCACGTCACCATAGTTTGTTCCGTCCCTTGGCCAAGTTTGTCAGTGCCTTTTTAATGTGTATTGTAGACACACAGGCAGAAATGATTTGTCATTGATGCCGTTAGTTCAAAAGTAACGTCCCTTGGGACCAGGGACCATACATCCGTCATTCATGTAGGACACCCCAAGGCATTCCTGTTCAAAGTTGTCACGCGATATCCTTCCTCGCATCTATTCCTGTATAAAGTTGTAGAAATAAAGAGAACGGCCAAACCCAGGTGATGTCCCTCACTGTTACCCTTTACAAAAATCACAAAATGATCAAATGTTTGTTAAGGCAATATTGCAAACCAGAAAGCTTTTAGTACAGTCTAATGATATTCGATAGAAATGTTCTTTGTTTAAGCATCCCGCTATTTAATTTGAGAAATATTGACAGTACTTCTGTAAGATTTTATCGATCTTCCTTCCCTTTAAAATTAATTGCTGCACTAAAACTTTTTTTTCTTTTGTACACATACGTTTTATTTTATCATGACTAGGACATGTTCTGAATAGTAAATTGATTGTCACATAAAATGGCATCTATTTACGTAAGTGTAAAACGTCACGCATCATATCCACGTCTGCGTAAAATTCAAGTAGCACGCACTCATTGGTTAATGAAATATTACACATAATAAAAGTAGTAAAAATAAGGGATACAACTGCTGTATTTTGTACTCTTTTACCTCAAGTGACGAAGCATTATGGAACTATTGTCTTCCAAACGTTCCCACAAGAGTTCAGTCTGTTCAGTTTGATATTTTGTATAGTTTCTATGTTTTGAATGTGACCAATAGAAAGTGTGCATTAATAATTACAGAAAACTTATGATGGCGAAAAACGAGAAAACATATTCGGAAAACCACCGGAGTAGCATTACGCTAGGGATTTGAAGCGTCTGTGTGGTACCGTCATCAAAACAATGCCGTATGTGTTCAAAGGCAGATATTTGCTACAGAAAATTATAACAATTATATTGATGGTTTTTGCTCGAAAAAAAAACAACACTCGAAAAAAACACCCCTTTTCCTCCTTTTTGATGGCACATACATGTGTAATAAAGAAGAAAAAAATGAGCGCGATGAAACGCAGAACTACGCCGGTAGAGCCTAACTAAAAGGCCTTTAACCTTAACACTTGCAAGCTTCAACGTCATATTTTAATTTGGAATTGCAGGAATCTAGGTTTACATGTAATAACACGGGTCATGCGATATTACTCAGAGGAGGGTGTAACACAAGACATTCGTCTGGCTGCGAGGTTCATTAACCCCCTCTAAAATACGCCCGTTCCTTCAGGATCAAAGAACCCTAGATGCGAGTTTTTAGGTACATTTATGACGTAAGAATACCAGCAAGTCTAACAACGTCATTATTGAACATCTCACATCATTATGAAAAAAAAAATCATCTAAGCTTGCGTTGGCATTCTAGACCTAATAAATAGACCGGAAATTAATACCCCTAATTTGTCGCTAATCAGTAAGTAAACAGTCCCTCGCGAATTCGGCACTTAAAAGACAACGCTGAGAGCTAAACATTGCGGTTTCGGCAAAATTATTTCTGACTGGTGGGCGTTTAACAAGGCGAGCCGACGGCCATTTTATAGTGATGGTGCCATTTTAAAGGTGGTATTCGATAGTTTTCACCAAATATTATTTTCTCAAATACCAAATAAGTTTTTGTTGCATGAAAAGGTCCTTCAAAATGCTGTTCATTGAGGTCCTAGATCTGTGCGAATCGTCAAGCATAAATCATCACTCGTCATTACAAACAGGCATTTCCTATCCGAGCCACGCTGCAGAGACAGATAACTATTTTTAAATTTAGAAAACCACGTGGCGACTTACTTTTTGAGATCACGTTGTATAGTCATCCGGGTAATCCGCTCTGACGTCGATATCTGTTTTCAGCAGAGAACACTATGGAGGTTTTTTATACTGTTGGAAAGAATACACAGTCAGAGTGATCCTTTTTCCACGATTAGTTCCTTCTAACAATTCAGTTAGTGTTCAAAATCGTATTTATTAAGATTAAAGTATCGGTTTATACAAAAAGTATGCCCAAATACCCCATAACAGTGGTTCGATATTGTTATATGTATTTGATATAGGCAAACAGTCGGATACCAACTTAAATAAAACCTTATCATGCTATACGATTCAATAAACCGTACCAGTTCTTAGTCCCTTTCTTACGCAACTGCCTAGACATATTGCCAAAGACTATGGAAGATAGGGAAGAGTGTACACTATTTTCTCAAACCTTGGTGATTCGCGCCTGTTTGACTTCGAACTGATGGTTATAACATGGTGGCATTAAAATACAACGTAAAGTAAAAAGTTACCACGTTTACAACTCCCCAGTTATAAGATTACCAAAACATCGGGTGTACCTCGCATAAATATCACAAGTACGTCCCCCAGTGCAATATGAAATGTCATTGCCACAAGGTAAACTACTACCCTCGCGTCGTTCGCATCAGCCATTTCCGTACACGTTCGGCAAACAACCTATTATAAACCTAAATAGCCGAGGTGATCCGAATGCCCTTACGCGACACTGAATTATGTTGTTCGGTCTAGATGGCTAGGCGCTTTTAGACCATTTTTTTTGTTTTAAAATCGGGGTTTAAATGATCTTTTCTTAGTGTAAGATGTTTCTTTTGTCTCAGGTTAATGAATTTCTTAGAGCTATGACACTTGGTATGATAAAAATATCCCATTTTATGAAGGGTAATACATCGGATCATTGACACCGGATATTGGTATCTCAACCAACTCCAATATTGTGTTATCTACAAGTAGACAAAAGCCTAGCTGAGCATGTTTGCGTGTAAGATTTAACAAACACACAGGCGTTGATCTATTATTATCTCAAGGTCTGAAATGAGACCCGTTAATTTAGTGATGATTGCATTTAAGTCAAGGCGGCATTTTACACTGCAATTCAAGCTTTATGTACTAGCATTGTATTTGCACTTGCTTACCATGGCCAGGCGCGTAGCTACCTGTACGCAGAATACGCTGCTGCGTACACACTGTCTCCAAAGAAAAAACTTATTAAATCTGCAGTAAAAATCTTACCCCAGGTGTATATTTATTGCAGTCAACTAGTACCGCTATTTGCACTATGAAAATATGTATAATTGTTAAATCGATTAAGCAACTTCTCTGTAGCTCAAAGTATGGGACAAGTTTGCACACTTATATTTCAAATCAGAACTTCTCAAATAATTTCGTCCTCACTTCAAATCTAGTAATATATTGACACCGAAACCTCAGCAGAAGCCACCATGTACAATCTAGAAACACAAGATTTTCCGGGGGATGATACCCCTTGGACCACCCTAGCGGCCTTGCGTACACATCATATCATGCCTAGCTACGACCCTGGTGGTGTTCAGTTTGTCTACATGGATACATAAACATTTATTGAAGAAAAACACACACACAAACAGCAAAAAAAAAATAATACAAAAATGCATGCTTATATCTTCCAAGGCGCCAAGAAAGACATGAGGAAAAAAAATAATACAAAAATGCATGCTTATATCTTCCAAGGCGCCAAGAAAGACATGAGGTTAAAGTTTTATGTTAATGAAGATCCCATGGGAAACACATCTGAACACATTGCCATTAAAACCAGCGCGGATGAATATTTAACAAGACTAGCGGGTGCTTCTTTTTACATAATAAACTGCGAGTATTTACTGTTTAAAAACTGATCACGTGTTACTGCATTCTTAACTGTTTGAAAGCATTTTGGGGCAACTTTTGGCCGTGCTATTTTTTAAGTAAGATAACCCCCGAGACCACATACTTTTGAGATCATGTTTTATCATCATGAACGTAATCCGCTAAAATCTGTGTTTTTTTTAAACTGATCCTTACACCCATATTCTTGCTTATTAATAAATTTGATTTATTTTTACGATTTGTGCTGTCTAGCATTTGAGGTAATATTCAAAAACTGTCTTTCCTTGTGTATAGGGTTATGCAGGAATTATGCCTGAACTCCCCAAAACGGTGAAAAAATATTGTTATATGTATTTGATACAGTCAAACCGTCGCATGCTGCCTTTAAATTACATGTATATGAAGCAGATGGCGTGTCAGGCCCGTGTAGAGGAAAGAAAACATTTTCTGACTTCTTTTATGTTACTTCAGCACCCACAATCAATCCATCACCTTCCGCCGGCCAATCTCCCCGTCAACGACTGTGAAATTACTGGAATATGTACTTGAACAACCGAGGCTGTTGTCCTACTAAGGGAAATTGATCGGGTATCAACTGATAGTCTAAATACAGATCGGTCTAGGAGCTGTCTGATCAGGATTTGCACTATTTGCCATTGGGTCTCTAGCAATTTGTCATGTTACCTTTGCATGTTTGAATGTAGTTGTAAAAATGACATTGGGTCGGTATTGCTTATTATAAATCCAGATGTTGTAAATTGTTTCAGAGGGTACTGTATTTTTTTTTTCTAAAATCGCCCACACTAAAATGTTCGGCAAATAGCTTTTTTTCAGGGGTGAAACACAATCAATTAGGCCTACTCTCTTTACATATTTTACAAGAGCAATTGTTAGTGTGTTCACTCTCGAAAAAGGCAACTTGCCAAATATTTGAGTGTGAGCGTTTTTATTTTATGTTTTTAGAAAAAAATAGAAAACCAGTTTTATGCTGGTTTATTGGAGTTAACAGAAAAGTTACGTAAACTAAGAGTAAACTCTAGCTTAGGGATAATGTTTTCGTTTCCACGAAAAGGAAATTTTTGTATAAGGATGCAGATGTTGTAACGCCGTTATATGATTAACCCGAATGTTATGCACACACAACCATTCGAAATATGTTTCCAGCTCCTTGTATTCCCTTTACAAGAAAAATATGAAAACTCATATAGAAAAAGTTGTCCAGCTGTAACGATTTATGTTTGTTGTTTAGTATTCCGGAGACGGTCTATGAAAGTGTGATAATTGCACGTCATGATTTCAGTTAGAATTGGGCTTGTATCTGTTCTAGTGGAAATGGTAATTTAAGTGTCTTGGTCGAACAACTTTGGCGCCTATATGTAAATGTGCATACATTTTAAATATCCTGTCCATTGTAGTAAATGTTATATTAACATTCATTATTCATTTTTACTCCCATTGCATTGGCTATTGTCTTGTTTCCATATTTTCCCATTGTCTGGGGCTATTTGAAAAAAATATATGTTGCGAATCCTGTAGAACCTTTCCATTACATTGCAGTACCGGTTTCGACTTATGCGTGATTTTCCTGTGAATTTTAAGAGTTGTTTCAACACTAGGGCAACGTTTTTGATTTAATAATATTATTGAGTTCAGACATTCAGATAAAAAATTATAAAGTACAAAACAAGTATTAAAATGTTCAGTTATGTTTGCTCAACGTCTACAATAACCATATTTTACAAAACTTAATGTTCACCTTTCTGATGATATTGGTTTATTTAGAATCAAGTTTATGTTTAGGTAAATGTGAAAAAAACCCTTTGAGAATTGCCATGCACATTTAAATCTTAACTGGCACTATACATAGGCACGCACACGTACACAGCTTTAATGTTAAATTGACAAAAATACTGGTATGAGATATAACAAAGGAAAACAACAGCAGTTTCCGCTATCGAATGTCCAATCGGCAAAAGAACCGGTAAATGAGCTTTGAGATCCAATCCCACACTTTCTGAAAAAAATTATGTAGACGAACAGTGGAAATAACTATCGCCTATCAAAGTGAAACAATTACATGTAACAGTAAGAACATACATCGGGTCTAAACAACTGAAACTGTATAGAGCGAGCAATCGGAACACCTCGGATAATTCACGAATCATCTCTCGGATGTATGTAGGTAATCGGATCACCTCGACAAAGGGACTTATTTTGAGACAGAAGGTAAAGAGAAAGATGGCAGCTCGGATGACAGCTCACTATAGTACGATGCCAGTTAAACGTCAATTTGTGGCTGCTTCAAATTTAAATCATCCAAGTATAATTTACAAAGCGCAGCAAACAAAACAGTTGTCTAACAACGCCATTGTATATGTTTTGTGCAAACTACATTTTAGGCATATTCTTTCGACTTTCGGCGAACAAAACGATCGTGATTTCTTAAAGTATCATTGCACCAGATACATCCGAGGGATGATTGTCCAGAGGACCGAATTACCCGAGGAGTTCCGATTGAAGAACGAGATGTAAAATATGTTTGACTAGGGTAGAGAACCATCGGTTTACCCCAAGGACGCGAACACATGCGGTAACGGGCAATGAAGTAAGGGCATATTATCTATCTGAATCACTCAATGTACTAAAAGCCTATTGACATAACACGCTCGCTATTTGTCCTTGGAAGAGAAACATGTCATCTTTAGCATTCCCTGTGCAGCCATTTTGGTAAAAAAAACTCGAAATAAAATATGATTTAACTAAAGGAAATAGGAATAGATGCAACACAACAAATAAAAAAATCCAGCTTGATCCTAAACAGGTTTCTATTCCTAGCGCAAGTCATTCCCCTAAATAACTAGGCTCCGACTATTTTTGGAATTTCACTTGAAGCTGTATGCACTTCTAATTAAACAATGAATTATGTTGCTAATGTGTTTGAAAGGTTTAAATATTATATGATTAGAATCATCTGGACGAAACGTGCTTCGGGGAATTAAGAAGATGCTCTGGACAGAATCTGCAGGTTCTGTCTTGTCTGGGCTGGCTTTCTGTTCAAGAAGGGCAGAAGGCGGATTTTAATTTGATTATACTTCAACCGTAAATTATTGGTTCAAACCTGAGTGTGCAGCGTCGCAGGTGGGTATCATATTTAGAAAGAGATTGTGGTATTTTGATTGCTGTACCCTAGACCCACAAGGTATTCCAAGATCGCCCTACTGTCGTAAACGACTGGCCCCGCACGCTCAAGGGTGGCAGAAGGGCCTGCAACGCTTCTTCCAAACCACCCGCAGAGCCGCGGGAAATCCCCAAGCAGGGCCACTGATAGCATAGTGGAAAATATATGGAGCATGTTAGATATAAAATGAGCAATTTTATGGCAATGCTGAAAAAACACGCTCATATACAAAATTTAACCAGCCTGACTAACTGCGTGCCTCCCGATTTTAATACAATTAGGATTTGCCGAAAGGAATGTTAATGATTCAAATTATGTTTAAATATACGTAAAGTCTCTTTAAGTCAAAACGACATGTTTGTGCCTATTCTTACAGCAAGGTAAAGAAACACTAATGATGTACTTTAAGCTTGGTTCGATAAACGCTTTAACTGACATAGTATTTCAAGCAACAAAACATGGTCCGCACGAAAGCAGAAAATATTTAAAATTCATTATTTTGCAAGCGCGAACACTTCTTAAAGACCGTCTGGCAATAATATTCAAGGCAATCTTGCAATTATCTTACAAAAAAAAATCTAGAAACAAATTGTGGCAAAAACCCACTGCCGGTATCTCAGCCAAGATCGGCAAGTTAATTGTAGTCGCTGATAGAGCTACTGCAGGCACCATTTGCAAACTGTTACTGAGATCCTTGAAGCCCGCTGCCCAGCAATATCAGTGTTGTTGTTTGTCTTACCGATACAGATACAAGGGCAACGTTTCATTGATTGCAGAATGCTTAATACAGTTTGGGTAAAGAAAATGAGATCTGTGCAGTCATGCTTGGTGTGCGATATCTACTCTCTCATAAAAGTCGGTATGCATTAATGTTAAGTTTAATAGCAATTTATTATGGGACCGAAATTCAAGGGTTGTTTACAAACCGAAAAGCACTTAATGTATCCGCTTTTCTCAAAATCGTTTATGACATCAATAGCAGGTAAAATCACGTTACAGTTGAACTTACGTTTGTTCTTCTGGATAATTAATGATCCTTCTCGCCGTTAATCGGAATTTCCTTTTATTATCGTGAACGCCAGTCTTGGTTTAGGCAAGAAATTTCGCGTGGAAATTTTTTTCAGATGACCTGAGCAGCATCCGAGGCCTTGCTCTGACATTGAACTGCGGCCATAGCCAGTATGACAAGAATTGTGCCGATGCGATTTATGTCAAAAGCCAAACGGACTTCATCATACCTATTATGATTGCGCGATTTCGTGATTTGTGCCGTAGAATAAACGTATCCAGGTTATGCGGTGATGCTGAAAAACAGAAAAAAAAGTCTCAGAGATATATTTCCTGGCTGTGAGCCATTAAACGGACGACCCGCTGTGAAAAGACGAGACTACTTGTTATTATAAACCTCATTTTTGCCCCCGATAAAAAAGATGGCGACTAATCTTTGTCGATTTCCTCCACCTTACTTTTGGCTGCTGCCCTTGCGTAAAATCAAAGCCATATATTCAACGCTGCGCTTGATCATTTTGTTATATTTAATTTACAATTTTCCACTTTTCGTCATAATTGAACGTGGGCGAGTTCGGCCTAAATGTAGTCCATACAGCATTTTTTGATAAATTAATCCAAGGGGCGTTTCTGTTCATTATAATTGTGTCTGCTTTACGGATAGACAGCTAAAAATTATCTAAATTCGCCATCAGGTAGGCTAAGGCGTTATCTGAATTGTGCGCCTGTTATAATTGTAGAGACTTGTTGGGGTCCTGATATGGATCGCAAGTCCTCTGGTGCAAAACGAATATCCACCACAAGTTCTTCATTCAGTCGAAGAAGTGAACCTTGCTTTTTGGAGCATCCCGTCTGTGTAAAATTAACATCATTTATTGACACTCGATAATATGATAATATCTGCGGATTGGCATTTGGAATGTTCCGTTAAGGGTTCTTCCGAATAAAATCTTATAACAAATCATGCTTTTGTGTCCCGCAACTGTGTTAATGGTCTTTTAATTGATAGAGGCTAACTTGTAAAATGCTAATATATTTTCCGTTCGCTTATTAATCTGTTTAAAATTGCTTTTAGTGGAATTTTCATTTCGATATATTATATCCGTAAATATCTTAAATGGAATGTTTAAATAGTTTTTGGACTTATATATTGATTTTTTTGGCAAATGGATTCGTAGTTGAATAGAATAAACCCTTTAATTAATTGTCCATGTATATGAATTTGTTGAATAAGTGTAAAAGATAACCATGCATACTCGCTCTTTCCCGTATTGTCAACCTTCTCCCGGCTTTCTCCACAAAACAGCTTTAACAACGATCTTGCTATGTACAAGGGCTATAGCAAATATTGTATATTCAGATCAGTCAGCTTCCTGCTTGGAGATGTCTGATCAGGATTGTCACTATTTGGTGCTGAGTCTCCAGCATTTAGGCTTTTTAACACAGCCATTGAGTTTTAAGCAGAAAACTTATAAATTGCAATGGTTTATCAACATATGTTACAGGTTAAGTGTTAAAGGGACCAAATCGGATTTAATGCATAATCCTATTTTGACACTGGTTTTAAATTATTGCACTTTCTGATTTTAAAGATGATACCCGGCAGTTGGCCTATAACCAACATATGTAACAATATCTGGCCTCTGTTTGGGGTATTTGTGCATAATTTCTGTAGAAACAATCATGCTTTAGTCCAATACGATTTTCAACAGTATATCAATTTTAGGGCAGTAAAACTAGCTAATAATCACTTAAAAATGTTAATTCTTTTTCAAATTTATAAATAAGAACGATTGGGGTTCCTGCTTAAAATAGACATCGACGTCACAGCCGATGAAGTGAATGAACTACAACATAAGTAGTCACTTGGTTGTCTTATTTAAAAATAGCTGTGCAGCGTGGCTCAGATACAAAAACATGTTTATAATGACGATTGTGGCGTTATGGTTCACTTTTCAGACAGGTGTAGGACATCAATAAACATCATTTTGCGATATCTGTTCAGGTAACAGTAGTTTGTTAAGATGATTAATGAAAATATTTTCGGTCCAAAATGTCGGATACCACCTTTAAGTCTTATGGGTCTTATATTTGACGTTACAAATGTATAAGAACAAATACAGGGGGAAACAGGGATACAACGGGTGCGTTTTATTATAAATCTTATGATTGTTTTTTGCTCTTAATAAAGTTTTCTTCTTAAGAGCGCTTCATAAATATTTCGGAAATCACTCTCAGAACGAAATCGCTCTTAAATCCCCCAAGTGCTTTTAGGCACTCTGAAGATAAAAATCATGACAATAAACAACATAGCGGCTTTAATTTTAGCGTTCAGCCAATGGCGTTTAATAAGACGAGTAGGGGTATTCCATGATAAAACCTCCCTGGATTGGCTTTCTGATGAAAAATTAATTAAACGTTAGCGTTTTGTCCGGTTGACAATTTTGCATAATGTTCACCTTGTGGATACGCACTTACGAGTGACGATTGGACTGAGATTTAAGAACTGTTTGCAATCGATCTGAAGATTCACAATGAAACGCACCCAACGTTACTAACGCCTTCCTTTTTTTCGGTGAGATTTTGAGAGAAAAATTAGACAAGGCTTTTATTAGGATAGTTGCCATATTCATTGGAAGAACGTGACTTCCTTAATATAGATCTATAATCTTATCTCTAGAACTGGTGGCCAGTCCTTAAATTCCTTTAAATAGTCAAGTATATTTAACGAATATTTAGAAGCGCAGGCGGATATGGCCTTTACGCAAAAGTCACGTAATCCTAAGATAACGCTATTCATTATATGTGGTGCTTGGTACTTAGCCTATCAAGTACATTGACCTTGAAAATGATTTATAGTTATAAAGTATTGTTTTACTTAACACATCTTCCCACTACTGCAATGAAACCTGCACTATTCCGGTTCGTTCTTAAAAGTGGTATAAATACTTTATATATAGATATTTAATTTGATTTTAAATGGTTGCAAACTGCATCTTTTTAGCGCGATAAAGACATCAGATCTATATAGAAATCGTATCTGATGTACAACATATTTTTTGACATATTTTAGAATGGACTCTCATTATGCACCTCGTTGCCCCTCCTTTAGTTTCTGTCGCTATCTCAGGCGCGTAGCTACCTGTAATCAGAATACGCAGTTGCGTACACACTGTCTCCAAAGAAAAAAAAAAACTAATTAAATCTGCAGTAAAAATCTTACCCTAGGTGTATATTTATTGCGGTCGACTAGTACCGCTATTTGCGCTATGAAAATATGTATAATTGTTGAATCGATTTAGCAACTTTTCTGTAGCTCAAAGTATGGGACAAGTTTTGCACACTTATATTTCAAATCAGAACTTCTCAAATAATTCCGGCCTCACTTCAAATCTAGTACTATATTGACACCGAAACCTCACCAGAAGCCACCATTTACAATCTAAAAACACACGATTTTCCGGGGGAAGATGCCACCGGACCACCCTAGCTGCCTTGCGTACACATCATAGCATGCCTAGCTACGACCCTGCTATTCGGTCTTTTAAAAAGAAACATTATCATAATTATTCAGCATAAAATGTACTTAAACTAATGCTATTATCTTTAAATTGTATAAGAATACATACTAGTGGCAATATTATCAAAGGGAATTTAAATACCTGTCGGATTTTGTCAATAAAATGGCTTAGTCACAGCTTGAAACATTAGCATGTTTTATTTTTAAAAAAAGCAAGACATTGTAACTGACAGTGACAGAAGGATTAATATATTACAATTATCAGTATGTCCTTCTATAGATAATATTATCGTTAGGATTTGAAAATCAAAAACTTTGCAGCTATTTTTAGAATATGAATAAGAAAATATGACAACGTCCTATTATCATTGCAACATTTATTAAAATTTGAAATGGCACGGTGTAAAGGTACTTCACTTGCCAGTAAAATGTAAAAGCTGCATCAAAACAGTGACGGGGCAGTATATTAAAACAGAGCAAACCCATCGGTTACCACCTTTTAAAGGTCAGTCGACAAAACGGCCAAATTGGCTACTTAAAGCGGGTTTATATAGCTGTAGACTGTAATAAAGATGCCTTACATCTAAACCTTGAAAGCTTAACAGTACAGTGAAGGTTAAAACTAAGCGTGCAGGAGTATAACAAGTTGTATTAATACGCCATTCGTAAAAAGTGCACTTATTGACCCGATACTCGTACAAAAGGTTAAAGAATATGTAGTGCGGATCGTAACGTTATATATAACTGATGCCAGCTAAAGTGTGACCATAGGACTTTAAAACAAATCTTTAATAAATGAGCAAATGTTCTTTATCTATCCATCAATACATTTATGCGGCATTCAAACGGACAGTTTTCCTTTTTTCTCCAAGAATTACAGCTCTAAGTTACCGTAACAAAATGTGTAAGTTGAAAAACCCTTTTTCATCGGCTTGGACTTATTTTGAATTATATATATGTTACTATATTTGTACAGCTTATTAATCAATAAATACGCACCGAAATGATCCTCCCACCTTAAGGAATATGGAATTACAACTCCGAGGAAGAAGTGCTATGGGGCAGATAAATCACTAAACAAGAAATCCGTTGATGCGAAGCATCAAAGGGGACGCAACCCAAACGATGAAAACAAATTTAAAATGAATTGTGACATACATTTTAAAATTTTATTTTGAAACACATGTAAACAAATAATATAAAATGAATACCAAAATAGATCTCGATGTACCGAATTATAACCCGTATTTTATCCCCATTTATGACCGTCCGCAAAACAAACTTCTCCCATGTGCAAATTTCAGTGAGCATTCCATACATAGGCGTCGTGCTCCAGCGCGTCGCCAATAAAAGAAGTTCTTGACAAATGATCCATTGCGATGACGGTGACGTCACATGCATGATTACGACTAAGTAAAATATATGAAAATAAAGTGAATTCGACATTTTTTTTAAGTTTAATGGACACTAAATCGCTTTGCTGATTAATCAACATTTTGTGACTGATTTACAACCCCCAACCAGTAACAGGAACACGTTTTTGTGTGTGTATTCATTGAAATAAATTAAAAGAACATTTATTAAATAATATTTCTTTCTTATTTCTATTCTAATGCTAATGGTAGTGGTGATGATGATTATTATGATGATATTAATAATGATGATGAAGATGATGATGATGATAAAGATGATGATGATGAACATGATGATGATTATGCTGTTGCTGCTGCTGATGATATTGCTGATGATATTGATGGTAATGATGATAACGAAGATTATTATTACTAATATTATTATGCTGCTGCTGCTGATGATGATGATGACGATAATGATGATGATATTGATAGTGATGATGATAACGATTATTATTATAATGCAACTGCTGCTGCTGATGGTGATAATGATGATGATTATGCTGCTGCTGATAATGATGATGATGATGATTATGAAACGCAGTCACGGAAGACAGTTATTGATTTTAATTTCGCAGTTTAAAATTTAAGACTCTTGGAAGCGTTTGGCAGGTGCGCTGCTGAACGTTTTAATTGCTCTTCCGATATGATTTTTTTTGTTACTTTGAGGTTTGAAGCAGCGACTTAGAACCGTGGTGGTCCATTTTACTTCATTTTGAGCCCCTCTTTATGACTTCAGCGTATGCATAAAGATTAGCCGACAATTAAAGGTGGTATCCAACAGTGTGGGCTCTCATTTTTTTGTCCTATTCATCTAAATAAATTATTGTTACCTGAAAAGATCCGGCAAATTTCTGGAACCCATTATCCACGGGAAAAATAAAGCAGAACTCACTTCTTGTCATTACAAAAATGTATTTCCTTTCGTGGCCACGCTGCACAGTTAGCTATTTATAGATTAAATAAACCACGTGACCATTTACTTTCAGTACCACGTAACATGATCAGCAGGGTAATCAGATCTTATGTTGAGCTCTATATTTACTTAACCCTCATCGTGTGTTTTTATGGAATTGGAAACAGAGGACATTTAAACATATGTGTCCAGATTTGTTATGTTCTTGAGGTTATGTTATAATTGCCTTAACTTAAAGTATAATTTTATGCAGCAATTATACTCGAAGTCCCTAGAATAAGGGTATGATGTTGTTTTACGTATTAGATTTGGACAAACGGTCATATACCACCTTTAAATGCGGGTTTTTAACTGTCTAAGATGTATGTTGTTAATTACACGATTTCTTTACAAGGGCCCGACAAAGCACCATTTAACTATGACTCAGCCAATAAAACCGGCATGCATTCATGTTTTTTATTGTTTTGATAATTAATACGCACACTTATTGTCTAGCTAAAGTGTTGTTAATTGGCCCAACACCTTGCAGCTTGTTAACACAGTTTTTGTACTTTGTTTATATTCCAAGGGCTCTTAGTACAGATAATAACGCTAACGGTTTCCACATTTCCAATATTTCACCCCTGAAAAGTACAGCGCATACCGGATCTAAATGACGTATAGCCTGAAAATATGGCGTCTACAGTACGTGGCGTATTTTGCAAGAAAACAATTAGTAATCTGTGACTCAAGACGCTTTGTCAGGCAATTGTTTCTGCATGCGCGATCTTATTTACGACTTTCAAACTGTTGTTTACGGATGGATGTAAATTATGACCACCAAATGAACAGCCATCGTTTTAAACTGAGATGTGATTCGCCAATGATACAGGAAATCCTACGACAAGAGCGTTTGAACTCGTTACCCTCTACTTGTAGGCCAGATCAATCATTAAAACCGAAACCAACAACAATCACGTGATAGGTTATACAACACTGTTGTTTTAAGCCACAATTATCCACTGCATAAAACAGGCTCCGGTAGTTGGCACCGCAAACTCCGAGGGATTGAGACCAATGGATACACTGTACAACCAAACTCATGGGAAGCAGAATAAACAATTTACTTTAAGAAAAGATCTGAGAGTTCCGACGTGTAAGCACACCCGCGGACTGAAACAGGATGATGTTCGCATTTGTAACTTGCTGTCCTATTTTACCGTTTTAGTGTTACTTATACATCTTTGTCCGATCAAATGCCAGTTTTTTTTCGGCGAAAAAACTAGCATGAAGTAATGGTATAGGAGGATAAACACGTAAACAGTTCGAGCCTTTTTTGTTGAACTCGTCTGCACTAAGTAGCAAGGAAGTGGGTTTTTAATTCCGGGAGGAACAACAAATATCCTCATACAATAAAATTGCAAGAAAAGGATTGAAGCATGCCATCATAAAGTTGGGCTGTTATTACAATCGTGCAAAAGTACATTGTTAGTTTATAAATGTGTACGTCCGCGGAACTATCGGTTTTCGAAAACTGTGCACGTGTACGTTTGTCTGGCATGTCCCATGTCAACGGCCGAGTAAAAACAAAGTGAGGCATAATGAGTTTAATAAAAAAAAAGATTTTTGTTTTACCCTTGCATGTATTTCTAATCTTCCGCAGTCATTAACCTAGGCCGACAAGGGTATTGTTCTGTTTTAATTGTAGGAAAAGAACATAATTTCCACTGCATTTCAAGACAATAGCATCTGAAAAATATCTCAAAATAAAAATATTATGATCATCTAAATTAGGACGAGCCACCAATACATGTACTTCTTACATTCTCAAGTCGCATTAATACTTAATTTTTTGGACAATGGTACGTTAGATTTACATAATAATTTTCATTTTGTATTTAATTGCTTTACAAAAGACAATTTAAGACCAGTCCTGCGCGACAAAAAGTAGTTCCCGCGTTTGCATGGCCGTGAGGATGTTAACGGAGAGTAAAGCAGTTGTAATAGCGTAGCAGAACGTGTTTACATTAAGATGTTGAACCAAGCTCAATCTATATACAAATGTGATTATAAGATGCATCACTGAATGGATAACAAAATGGTAAATGTGCCACACTCGAAGCGCGAACAAACAGAATCCACCCCCACCCCACTGGAACGTGTGACGTAGCGTTCGTGAACTTATTTCTTAGTAGCTAACCTCTTACCCACTGCTTATGCCAAAATGAGAGGAAAGTGGGGTTTAATAGTTTAAGAAGATATGAATATGTGAGACAATTTATTACAACTGTAGTTATTATCCCAAACTGCAAATACCACGTGTTTATCACGTCACGTGTTTATTTTACCAAACGGCCTCGACCTATATATCATTTAACTGTCTCAATATGTCTTCATTTGTATATACTTTCAGCATTTTTTCTCTGGAGATTTAGATAAAAATAATATTTTCGTTTTTCATAGATTTGAATGCAACTCGAATATACTGCCTATACACCAACTGTTAACGATTTATCCTTCGCCTGTGAGAGGGCTGGTATATGCATGTACGCTGCACTGATTAATCAGGCCAAAAATCAATCTGCATTCTTAATGCATCTCATGGTTTACAGCCAAATATTCATCACACCAATGACAAACTGGACTCACTTTGTCCAGTTTTCCAAATTTTAAGAAATAGCAAAGCAGGAAGTATTCTTTAATATTTTTCGGCTTATTTATAAATTATTGATAATTATTGTCAATTATTATTATTATTATTATTATTATTATTATTATTATTATTATTATTATTATTATTGACAATTATTATTTTTGCCAATTATTATTATTATTATTATTATTATTATTATTATTATTATTATTATTATTATTATTATTATTATTAACGTCAGTTAACCTATCACATAAGATTGCTTTTACAACATGGTTCTTTACATGCACGCCAAACATGAACTTGAATTTTGGCCCATGATTTTATGTTTACCAAACGGACTTTCAAACTCATGGTTTACAGTCATTAAAACAGATCCAGACATTGACGTGAAATGATCATCAAACATTATTTTTTTATAAACTGCGTATTGCAAACACAAATCACCGTTACCATCTGTCTGAGATTTGTTCAAACCGGTTGCCTTCTTGTACCAGAGATGCTGAAGCTGCTGGGAGCCAGCTAGTGTAAATACTCCCTGTCTGCACAGACTAAACTGTATATATACAACTGCGGGAGAAACTGGGTTCCACAAACCCGAGTCAAGCCGACCGAGTTTATCTCTCCAATCAATATGTCGTATTAATTTCTTGAAGGAAGTTTACTATTTTTTATACCCAAGGCATTGGCCCATTTTTTTTCTATCTGTACAAAACGATTTTCTTTTCTACTTTCCGATATAGTGCCGGTGTAGAAGTACATCCTTAACTGAATGCATTATGTTATAACCCTCAGTAATGAACGGTCCGACAAGAGTCTGTTAAGTCTGTTTATATAAACCAGTTTATCCAGTCAGTTTGAGTAACATAACTTATATATATATAATATGTATCGTTTGTGAGCGCTCGATGTGCATGTAGGCGTAATTAGAAAGTATTAAAATAAAAAAGGGGATGGAGTTACTTAAAATCGCAGAACGGTCCTTTCTACGACATCTTCGTCCACCTCCATGTAAAGACACATAGACACATTGCCAGACACTCAGTAGGAAATTCAACATACAATTCCAATCCTGGTCTGATTTTACACTACTTGCCTAAGAAGCTGGACCTTTTTTTTTTTTTTTTTCGCAAGCATGGAACTTATTTTCTACAAGCTGTACACGCATCACCTTGCTTCGGTAACAATATTACAACCATAACAACCCTTCAGACCAATTTCCAAATTCATACATCATTTGTAAAGGAACGTTTATAAGCTTGGTGCCCCTAAGCTATAGGCAGTCTACACCGATTACCGGGTACTGGCCGAGAGTCTGGTTCTTGACTGCTTCCCGATCATATGTATATTGAGTTGTCCACTACTGTAGTAGAGTAGCCAACAAATGCTGCTTATTGTGCACTTCTTCATTCATGGCTGCCTCGCCGACTCCGATAAAGGCTCTCCGATGCAAGTTAGTCTCTGCCAAGCGTCTGCGATCGATCCAGGAGCAACCAGTTTTCAGGCGCCTAATTTTTTATTACTTAGTTATAGTTCGTATGTTATCTTTTAAATCGATTTGGTCGCAGTTGGCCAAAATTTCATTTTCTTATGTTTGTAAAAGAAAAGAGCTTTTTACAACAATGATAAATGGATTAAAATCTTATTTCTAAAACCAAATTATATAATATGTACATGTATGCTTACGTGATGTCCTTTAAAAGTTAGTGATGTTTTATGGCTGCGAGAATGAAAGCGTCGGGACAGTTAGTGAACTGATAAATTTGTATCGGAATATGTACCTTCAAAATATAATGCTGTCCTGATGTTGGGAAAATCGAAAAATCAAAAGCATTGCGATGGTTTTCAATCTACGTACTTCTAAATGTAGCAACATGAAGCTCATTTTTTTAGAAAATCTTCGAAATACGCATAACAGTATATAACATAATAGTGACTCAATATTGACGCAATAATTTGAATTTAAGTGCGAATAAAGTGGTTCCATGCATCGTGCACATGTACAGGTAAACTAAACTATAGCACTGTCGCTTTAACGAACTCGGAAGTTGAAGAAATGCGTAAAACCGTCGTTCCTCTCAGCCTCCAGACTAGTGCTTCCACTTTCATATTTCTCAGATAGCGTAGCCTTTTCTGTACTCTTGGCGCTCTATTGATCCATCAGACCATTTGATTAAATGATGCAATTTGTATCCTGTTGCTTACTCGACTGTTCTGTTCAATAAAATCTGTCTGCCCAGGTTTTTCCATTCAATGTAACGATTGCTTTCTTTTACATAAGAGTCGTTTGCCTGGAAATCTCGGCTCTTCAAAAGCGACGTTATCGCCAGAAGAATATTGAAGACGCACATGGCAAAATAGATACGTAATTGAAAGCAGTTCATATAATTTGTCGTATTAGGTTTTTATGAAATATTTTGGAAGGGTAAATATATTCTTCATGCATTGCAAAGAAGTTTTGATCCTACTTGTACATTGTATTCCTTTTTGCCTTGAACTGTGTTGAACCGTTTACACGAGTTAGTACATGTGCATACAAAACCATAGATGTAATAAGGTACCCTCAGAGCAACCGTAGTTGTGTTCTTTTTTCTCTCTGTAAAAACCTATACTAAAACCGTACTTACATGACCCGTTTCCGTTCACTATTGTACGTACCAGTACGAATTAAAACGTATTCCTACGGGTTAAGTAGGGACATGTAAGGATTGCTATCCGATCTGGTTTATGGTAATGTTTAACAAACTAGTACGGTCTAATCTAGGTTTATGGTAATGTTTTAAAAAAACTAGTATGGTGTCATCTAAGGATAATAATGAAATGCTTTGGTTTAACAACAAACCTGTACGGGTAACTACGGATGGTTATACAGATTGCCGGAAAAAATACTGTTTTCGTGAATGATCACTCGTAAATTTACGACCATTTCATCATGGTCCCTTACTACAAATGGCTAAATACGAGTTAGTTTGTCCGTCCGACAGTACCGAAATGTGGTAATCATTTCAAAATATCAAATTGTGTGTGTGTGTATGTGTGCGTGCGTGCGTGTGGTGTGTGTGTGTGTGTGTGTGTGTGTGTGTGTGCGCGCGCGCGCGCGTGTGTGTGTGTGTGTGTGCGCGCGTGTATGTGTGTGTTTGGAGTGTATGTGGAGGTGGTGGGGTGGGGGTAATCATCATGTTTAGAGATAGGTCCAATTTCTATTGCTAGAAATGTTTAATACACCATTGCATTGGGGATATGGGTATGTCGGCAACCATGATGAATCCATTTTAATATTAAATGTTTAAACAATTAAAAGCACATAGAATTACTTTAAGGACAAGGTTAATATCCGTGGTCAAGGCGTTGGATTCTTGGTCAGAGTGTCCCGGGTTCGACGCCCGCACTCAGCACGGGACGTTTGCCCGTAGGCTAGTCGAGGACGGTTTATGCTGTACATTAGCTTTCCAAAAAGAAAATGAAAACAAGAGAAGAAGAAACAAGACATGCGGTGTGTTTTGATTTTAATTTGAACAATTTAATGATGTTTTAAAGAAAATAAGCATGTAGGAACCGAAACTCTATGTACTTTTTTGAAACTAATAATATTTTACACTGTTTATTATTATTTAATCATAAAAACACCTAAATCAATTTATATCTCTTTAAATGCCGTCTTGATAAATGGATCTTTTTTTCTGTCGAGATTTTGTATTTTTTTTTTTTAACTTTAAAAGTGTTAAAACGTGGGACGCTTTAAAAGCTCAAAGCGGTATACGGTGATGTTCACATTTCTACCAACGAGAATCTCTTTAATATTCCTTCGGGCTGACGTTGCATCAGCATTTCTAAGTAGATCAAAAGTGATGTAAGACAGCTACGCCAAAAAACAACAATAAAAGACTAATAAATTTCAAAATTCTTATGATTAAGATATCCTTTCACAATGCCATCTTGATTTACCCTAACCAGTTAATGTATAACTAATAAAGAGAAACTGCAGATGCGCTTTATTCTTGATATATTTCTGTGATGTAATTGTAAAGAATGACACCATGCTGACAAGGGCATCGAAGGTTCATTATTTATCAGCGAAAGAAATGCGCGAATAGGAATATTGATCCCGCCTCATTCCAGTATCGTAACATGCACACTTGAAACCATAATTTGTCTTAGTGTTGGTATCTTAAGATCAATATCCTTGGAAGGAAAAATGAGAAAACAGATACTACAGTCGTACAATATAATCCACGATTTGTAAAATAGATATCTGTTATCACGAGCCACATTGTTGAAATATGTCAAGCCATGGCTGCATCCACCGATAAGAAATGAATAATCTTAGTAATTTGCTGACATGTCATGCAAAGGAACATGCTACAAGACATTTAACGCTCCCTTGGCCGAGCGGTTACAGTCTCGACTTGTAAATCCTTAGTCCCGCGTTGGTTCAAGTCCCTGTTAGGGCGGGAACCTTGATGAGTTCTTCCAGCTGACCGCGGTGCGCCGGTGGTTTTACTCAGACATACGTCTGGGGTCTTCCTCCACCAATAATAAATTGGACGTCGCCAATATGACCTCCATTGTGTTGGTGCGATGTAGCAAACAATTTGCAAAACAAACAAGAGATTGTTGTTGGGACTTTGTGCAGATCGTGAGTTGGAGCTTCCTGATCTGAATCTACACTTTATTCATAAGCTCGATCGGTTAACTCGTATTAGACTAGTTTATGTTGGTGTTGTATTTGTCCTCTTTTGCTGATTTTTTTCATTTTTTCCATCGGAACATATTAAGTTGGCTGCTTCAGCGTTATTCTTTGGTTAGTATGCTAATGCGTTTTGACACAGGATGGCGCAAGCTTATATTATGTGTAATTCGATCGATGGTAAAATAATGCTCTTTCAATTAAGCAATGAGAAATAATCAAATCACGTGGAATATCATAAATAAACATGAAAACCCCAACAAAACAGTTGCATTTTATTTAATGAACTGAGTGAGAAAACTGATAACTCAATGTCAGTCGGTTTGTGTATGGAATTAATATTTACATAAACAATTCAGGCTGTCAAATTGCAAATATGTTGTTGTGAATTCTATTTACACCAGATATGTGTATGCTATGCTTTTTTAACGACCGTTAAGTTTTTCTACACTTAGGCCCGTATTCATCAACCAGTCTTAAGTCTAAGTCATAACTTAAGCCCAACTCACAATTTTCATTCAAAGTTTATTTCTGAAGTTTCAATGTAATTTTTAGTTCGGAGTAGCAAAGTTAAAGTGTCATGTAGACATACAGACATGTTGCTAAATACATAATGAAGATATTTTGTATTAAAATATATGACCTAAGCTATTCTTACTTAAGAATACTTGGTGAATACTGGCCCTTAATTGTTTAGGCCCTGCAATGTTCAGTTACTTTGACTTTCTTAATCCACCTGATTGCTATTACGAATAATTTCGTGTATGTTTTCCATTTGGCATGTTTATTTACATTATTTTTAACATTATCTTTTTCCATACGCACATTATTTTGGGTTTAGAACCTGGCGAAATTAGGGACAAGATTTATAAATGTTAGATACATTTGTACATTGCTATTAATGGAGATTTATATAATCGTACAGAGACTTTGTGGAAGAGTTACATTCCTTACCCGAGAATTGGTTCTTCTGAGTAAGGGGGCAGTTGATAGAGATTTTTAATTTGAAAGACCTTTTTTCACATCGGCTATCAACAAATTGGGTTTAATCTTATTTGTAACCTGGAAGGTTTCAGTGTTAGAAATATAACACGTCCACCACACTTTTTTCTGCGGTTCGAACAGATATGGTAACCTCTGTAAACTAAATATTTACATTAAAACCCTGATAATGCACGACATGATTGATGTTATGGGAAAAATGTGCTGGCAGTTGTTAGAAATAAACATATGCGCTTGTTATTCTCATAACATTATTGTTGACCTGTTTAAAGCGCTCTATGTAGAGCATAGATTGCGCATAGCAACACTCATCAACCCTTCAGGATATATAAATATATATATAAAAAAAGTGGCGCTAAATATATATATATATTTTTAGCGCCACTTTTTTTAAGAATCCAATCAGCGCATTGTTTGTTATTGTCCTTTAAACACGCATGCGTAGATCGAAGCAATACAATAATGTTGAGCGTTGAATTACTGCTATAAATTGATAATCATTTTTGCGGTTCCAATACTCCTATCCTAAAGACTATCCATGCAATAATGTGGGTTTATGAACGATTATGCATTTTGTGTGTGCAAAATATATGAATACCAAATGGAAATATATTATTAACTAAAAGTTACTTTTATTAACATAAATAAGATTGTCTGGTAATATTGAGTGTAGTGTCCCTCTTTAAGTTGTCAACAGCTATTGTACATATTCCCACATAAATATACGGGTACGTTTCTTTTTTTCGATAAGTATAGGTATTTTGTGCATTGATATTCACCCGAACCTTCAATACAGCCTCCCTAAGTAGGTCAAAATTGACGTTTCATAGATATGGCGAAAGCATAACAAATCTTTGTAAAATGTATGATAACGAAATACACTTAACTTCCGTTATCAATGAAATACATTTTGATATTTAGAAGAAATTCCAAGGTGAGCTTCCATCTGAATCAATGATAAGCCTGAACAGCGAAGCCAAAATACTCTCAGAATTAAAACCAGTATTTTTTAACTATTCTAAGCAAGAATTGTTTAAGTCGTGGATTTCAATCCACAATATTGCCATTATGTATTTAACTAAATGTCTGTATTTTTGCTTGACACTTTAACTTTGCTACTTTGAGCTTAAAATCACATTGACATTTCATAAATAAACGTCGTTTTGTTGGTATGAAAGATCTAACTTGGGCTTAAATCATGACTAAGACTTAAGAATGGTTGGTGAATACGGGTCTAAATACTTCATCTTTAGAAGATATGATGCTTAATGAAAGACTTTGCAAAAAAGAGGCACAAATAAATTAAATTCCACAGGTGAATGGCTTCTGAAAGTTTAGCGTTTTGTTTATCATTTTTAACGCTAGTCTATACATTCAAGTATTGCCCTGGTTGTAGGTGTCCTAGTTTCGCCGGTACTTTGATTTATTGTTGGAGCAATTGGCACTGAAAACTGCGTGAACAAAACGAATCCTGCATCACCGCCCCACCCCCTTAGCCGCCCCACCCCCATCTCCGGTCTCTACTCCGGCCTCTCCGGCAGTTCATTCGGGGCTTTCCTCTCGGTCCGCTATGGAAACCTGATTTGTGTGAGGTCTGATTTCACGGGATCTGTTGCTCTCCCAGACAATATAACCAACTGTTTAACTCAAGTAGTTCGCACCCACACAGTTCATAGCACCACTAACTTGAGTAATATGCATTGTTTTGTGATCTTACAACAGTTCTTAGCAACTTTATTGTTAGAATAGTAGCCCCATATGTTATTTAATGCTTAATTATGGCATATTATTCGAACATAATAATGATATTTATTACTGCAATATGCTTTGTATGCGAATTAGCAAATAAATCATCTAATGTCCCAGTCATTTAGTTTTTTAAACACTATCATATTGCTTTTCATATTTTCACAACCGGAAAATTAGCGTAAATTATTTAATTTGCCTTTACTTTATATTTCAATGCTCGTTTTAATTACAAAATAAATAAACTAATAAACCTGTTTCATGTTTTATTAATTAAGTACATTTTATTGGGTTCCGTTTATGTTCGCCTTAAGGGTTGACCTTTGTTGCAGGTGGTTGCGAAAGTTAAATGGTAGTAAACTAACATTTTTCTCGGATTACGGTCCTGACAGCTTCGTGCATTCGATCCGTTCAAACGGTTCTTTCTGTTAATCCTATTAAGATAAAAGGAATACTTGGACGGCTTTGGAGCGGCTCCAAGAGGTTGGATTAATGGGTTTCTTGCAAGGGTCGATGTTTTTTACACCCCTTGTTTATTCGCCGCAGAACAAGAGGGTCACTGTGGACAAAATGGCCCGACTGTTCAGCAATCTCTGTAGTTAGGTGAACTTGTGTTCTGTTCTTACTCAAAACATCATCGTGTAAACTTCTACGTCTGTTATGTCTGATCGAACGAAGAGTGCTTCTCTAAGTAAGTACTCCTAACGATTTATTTTCTTTGGCAAGAATTTATTTTCGAGATTATCTTTAGAAGAATATGGCAGGCATAATAATCGATAAGATCTCAACCGCGGATTTATCAAATATGGCTGCCATGTCTAGAACTTCAATGTACCACTCAGTCTGCTAACTACGATTTGATCTGTCTTGCGAAAAATGTAGACCCAGATCAGCCGCTGATCGAAATGATCTGACTGATCAAGATCTGCACTGTTTGCTGCTGTGTTTTGGGAAAAAAATATGTTTTAACTTTTCACGTATAAATTAGATGTTAGCAAAATTGCTAATTATTTGAATTGCTTTTTAATGAGGGTGCAGGTAACGTCTCAAGGGTTAAGCGTGCACGCAGTCTGAATTTTATTGTAACACGCGTACAGTTAGGGAGATGCACTCTTAATTTACAAGCGTATACAGTTTCGAAAAATATACAATTTAAATTTTGTTTATATTACGCCATTGTCTTAACTAGTCAGATTGAGCTTAACTATTTTGCTTATCATTAATCAAAGTTTTAATTGAAATTTGCTGTTAAACTGATTATTTTATTGTTTTAATTAGTCATATTACCTGTTTATTTACCTGTCGGGTATTCTTTAAAGAGCTATAGTCAGAGTTGGTAAAAGTTTGTATTATTTTGTTAACCTTTTGCGGATTATGAATTCAAATGTTACACCTAATGAGAGACATTAATGAATAGTCTCCTCAGAATAATCCCTAAATGCATGTAGGTCCTTTCATTTATTTTACTCGGTTTTTATGCTTTTTATGCGTATGTTGACTTTTCTGCCTTTCTTGTGAGACATGGGTTAATCATCATCAAAAAACACCTCCATTTTCTTGTTTAAATAACATATCTCTATAAGTATTTAATTAATGAATTTTAAGCTTATACTGATGCAAAAGTAAGAAATTTCACTGCTTTTAATTGCAATATCTACAAAAGAACAGACGATGAAGTCCAAGAATTCCAACCTAAAGGGCCTACTTACTGTCTGGAATACCGCGGATATTAACTAAAAAGTTAAACAATTTCCATTTCCCCTTTGTACCCCATTGCTTGATTATATAACATGTCATTCAAAAGATCGTTTTAAAGTATGGAAATTCAAAATCGTTGCGACGATTTTCTACTTTTATTCTCAATAATCTTGTTTTATCTCGGAACTGCGCGTGCGTACACGTACATGTCATTTACATGTACATCGATTGGCAAACAAACAAAAAATGACAAACAATTATTACTTATTTGGTGAATTGTGGTTAACTGTGCCACCAACCTACAAGAAACAGACACCAGATCGCTTTAATAAATGAATCAGATTTGTCACCCAGCATGGTAGGGCTTAACGGCAACTGCTACTATTTGATATACAATTAATGTAACTAGGTGGCATACCGTTTAGATGAAAACGATACGGGGTTGCCACGTATATACTGCCAACGATTACGGCAAAAAACTTAATTTACTTCGATCTAGTTGATTCCATTTCTTGCTATAATGCAAATCAGTCGGTGTTCCTTATCTAACACCTCCAGTACTGTTTATCACCGTGCGTTCATCTTACAAGAAAAGACTGCTGGTGCTTTAAAACAGATTAGTTCTGATGTATTTCTTTTATTCTAGAGATATAGTTGATATCTGGAAGATAACTTTCAGCAGTGTTGCTCGATGGTCGACTGGTAATGCCTGGTCGCCCCACCTGTTCTCCAGGCGGGATCTGTAGTGCACCTAGTTCCCTCTTCATTATCGACATGTTTTCCAGGAATCTTGAAGTATATTGACTTATGCCCGTCTCAAAATGTTGTGAAACAATGTTTAATTCTTTGAGAATATTTATTTATTTTATATGTTTAAATTATGGTGTT
Source organism: Sinonovacula constricta (assembly GCA_007844125.1). NCBI lineage: Eukaryota > Metazoa > Mollusca > Bivalvia > Cardiida > Solecurtidae > Sinonovacula > Sinonovacula constricta. The sequence goes on along the minus strand of CM017555.1, from coordinate 61,609,629 downwards.
CAGTATAGGAATCACGTTATTTTTCAATTTATATTGTGAAAGTTGTATCTTTATGTCAAGATATTATCAATTTTATAGCTAGCATTACTAAAAAACAGCTAAATATGAAAGAAATGCATAAAAATGGCGATCTTTTTATTTTTCAACAAGAATGCAAAGCATACTGTTACAAAAATGTAAGGCCACAATATAATCGAGTAAAAATGTTATCATTCCATAAATGCACGTGGTTTAACAAGATTGGATTTTTGAGCAAAACAATAATAAAAAAGATAAAATGAATAACATACTTAAAAAAATGCAAATTTGACCAACTGTTACCAAGTCCTGTGAAAAGTCTGCAATCGAGAATCAAATTAGGCTTAAGAATGGTTGCTTAACATTGGCCTTATTTACAGCCTTGTCTGACTCCAAATGCTGTACTGCACTAGTTATCTTTGCTGGTGTTAAAGTAGACGGCTCTGGTGGCCTTGTCAAACAGGCTTTTTTATGACTCTGATGGTGGCATTATACAACTTCGGAGCCCGATAAAGAACAGAATGCCATACATTGTGTGAGTTTATAGTTAGCGTCATGTATACGTCTTACATGTATTGGAGACAAAATGTTAACTTATTCAGCCATGACTTGATGACATAATAAAAAGGGAAAACTGTAATGAAAATATGTCAGTGCATAACACATTCTGGGTACCAGACAAAAAGGCTCCATTTTTATAACATAGCTCATCCTGTGTACCAGAGGAAAAAGTCACGGTTTTCAGTGTGTAACACATCCTGGGAACCAGAGAAAAATATCACGGTTTTCAATACATAAAACATCCTGTGTACGAGAGGAAAAAGTAACGGTTTTCAGTGCATAACACATCTTGGGTACCAGAGAAAAATATCACGGTTTTCAATACATAAAACATCCTGTGTACCAGAGGAAAAAGTCACGGTTTTCAGTGTGTAACACATCCTGGGAACCAGAGAAAAATATCACGGTTTTCAATACATAAAACATCCTGTGTACCAGAGGAAAAAGTCACGGTTTTCAGTGTGTAACACATCCTGGGAACCAGAGAAAAATATCACGGTTTTCAATTCATAACACAACTTGGGTACCAGAGGAAAAAGTCACGGTTTTCAGTGTGTAACACATCCTGGGAACCAGAGAAAAATATCACGGTTTTCAATTCATAACACAACTTGGGTACCAGACGAAAAAGTCACGGTTTTATCTTCACTGCACAAAACATCATGTGTACCAGAAAAAATTAAATGTTTTCACTGCATAAAACACCATGTGTACCAGAAAAATTGAATGTTATCAATATCTAAAACAGCATGTGTACCAGGTGAAAAAATCCATAAATGTATTATTTATATCATATCGCTTCAACTTTGACATTTCACGAAATATAATTTCACGCTCACTTAGATGTTCACTGAACAAAATAAGTTAAACATCGCTAACAGAAGATATGGGATTCACAATATTCTGAAAATACTCGACACAATAAACATTTTAAGGTACTTAAATAAAAACAACCACATCAAATCAAGTTGTATTTAAGTGAGCTTAAATATAATATAATATAACTGTGTCGGTGCGATGTAACAAAAACACAACAAAATAAACATGGCGCTATTCGTTATTGGTCTCAATGTCCGGCGCGGTTGTGCCACTATTCTTTCTTCAGTACTATGTTCCGGCGGTAACATACATTACGGTAACATACACTGATGTTGACTAACGTCACCAAATGTTGGACATAATCTAACCGATGATTTCTTCCCCAAGAAATATTAAGAACGTTTTAAAGGAGATACTCGGGGTTAATGGATATTAATGTAACGGGGAAAGCTTTAACCGTTCCGATAAAAATAAATAAATAGGTCAATGCTAAGACATAAAAATAAAGTAAATCCAATGACTCTTAACTTATTGTTTCTTTCGGTCGAACGCATACCCGTATGTTGATTGGTCACATGTACATCTACTTTTGTAGTTTTATAAAGTTATAATGCACAATTTCATGATTGACAACAATTTGTATATTTTATGGACATTATAGTTGAATGTGTATTTAACCAGTGGAATTCGTTTATTTATTCATTCAGACCTGCGTTACTTCATCATACTGATTAGGTTAAAATGCTCGGGTTAGAAGTCTTCGCCGGAATCTCCCCCATACTCTATACATATAAACAAGTATGAGCACTGATGTGAGACATCCAAGGCGTCGTAGATAGCTGCGCTTTAGACAAGAAGATTACAATTCTGTGAACTAAACTATCTACTATCTTGCTTATTTCCTTGTTGTCTGCTGCATTTGTAATTACATGCTGCATTGTCAACATCGGCTTTCTAGGCTTCTTTTGTTAAACAAAACCTCGCCAAACAGCTGCGAATTCCTGTTACCTGTTTATAATTGAAAGCAACCCTGTTAAAAGTGGAATACTCTTTTTGTCTCTGAAAATAGGTCTCAGTAAAAAGTTGCGCTTTACTGTTACGACCTTCTACACTATCGTTCCAATTAAAAATGCATTCTACAAGAGGCACATGAATGCTTTTCATTGAACAGCTTGACTGATTACACATACATTTGCGTAAGCGTTGAGTCTGATGCTCGCTTTTTTATAGGCGAACAAAATGTGAATTTCAAGTCATTTTTAAAACACATTTTTAAACGTATGAAACAAATTTCAGGCAAACCGACAGAAAATTGCAAATCGCTTACTCTTGCCCTGGTATAAATGAATTAATCAACATTAGAGTACTACATTTGTGTTATACAAACAGATCCCAGGTACGGGAGGCTCCGGGTTCGATCTCGAGCCACGACATACCAAAGTCGTTGAAAATGGTAGTTGTATATAGCTCCCTTGCTAACGCTCAAGTATAAGGGTAGTTCCACGACAGGTTGGCCCGGTGTCAGGATAATGTGACTGGGTGTGGTATCATGCCAGATGTTCCCGGCATGCAATACACAGTGAAGGCAGCACTATATCTGCTTCAAGTGGACACCGTCTCCAGATAACTGAAATACTGTTAATGGGACAAAAAATAAATAAACAAACAAACAAACAAATCATCGAGCTCCTTGATGGGATCCGTATGATCGGGACTTGCACTATTTGTTATTTAGTCTCTACGAATTCTTTTTATTTCCTTTGAAGTCTGTATTAAATTATTAACCAATACAAGTTATTTAGAAATGTAGCAGCTTAAGTGATAAAGCTGAAAACTGCTGTCAATACCATCAGTGGTGATAAGAGATTTTTCCTCAAGGGACAACCCGCAAGCCCTCCATTTTATCCTCTTTAATATTTTTTCCGCATAATTCATTAAACGATGACGCTAAAATGTCTTTCCCAATAATGCAGCGTACTATCGACATTTGCAATCCTATCTATTGGAATGTTGCGTGATGGTTGAATATATAAATAAGTTACGACATAATTCTCGAGTGTATCGCAAAACCACTTATGCTATAAATATTATTCACATGATTTTTGCACTGTCATAAAGTTGATAACATATTTAGTTTTATTGTTTTGTGTTATCGAAATGCAAGTGGTCGTTGCTATGTTCAATCGCTAATACTGAGTGTGATAAGCAATTTGAACACTATACAAAGTTTAAAAGCGTCCATCGTGTTAAATGTTTTGCTGTCATTTGGTTTATACGCTCCTACCCCGCGCAAAATAAAATTAATCCAGTTCAAAGCGCTGAAAGGATTAGTGTATAGAAATAATATTGATTTTGTTAATAAGATCTGGTTATATTTTTGCAACAAAATTAGACATAATCTCAGTTTGTGAATCTGAAACTGTTGAACTAACTATGACGGTAAACTTACAAAAAGGCACATTAAAATGTAGGCCAACTAGATAAAATAATGTAATTGAGTACTGTTAAGAGTAATGTGCTTTTACATGAGATCAGACTCTGAAAAGAAGAAAAAAATATACGCATTAGGGGCTGATAACCAAAGTGGCCATTTCTCAGTAGGGATGGATCCAGGGGAGGGGATGGGGGGATGCACTCCGCCCCCCCCCCTCCCCCACCAACCAGTAAAAAAGTAGAGTTGTAAAAAAAAGGATACTTATAGATTTTGTCTGTTGACTGCTAAGAACGCGAGGTTAGAGTCCCTAACTTTGTATGCATATCAAGTATTTACTGCGAAAAAGTTGAATGGATCTTGATTCATACCGCCACCCACCCAAACTTTCCGGATCCGACCCTGCTTCTCAGAATCAAAAGTAAACATAAAAACTTTATGGAGTTATGGCCCCTTTTGACCATTATTCAATGTGAGGTTTATTTTAAATCGCGTTTAAAGCGCTTGAAGTAGTCGCCAGATATTTTAGGTCTTGATATAAACTGATCAATTCCATGGTTATATTTGACATGTGCATGTATGTTACTTTCTACTACATTAATTGAGTTACATTTCGCCATACTGAAGGGCATTTGCTGACTCTTTATGTTTTAGCATAATTAAACGCAAATGTTCACTTTTTAGCTCACCTAAACACAGCGTGCTCAATGTGAGCTTTTCTGATACGGATTCGTCCTTCGTCAACATTTTAACTTGTAAACACGCTAGAGGCCACAGTTTTTATCCAATCATCATCAAACCTGGTCAGAATGTTTGTCTGCATGAAATCTTGGATGAGTTCATTATTGGTTCACCTTGGGTCAAAAAGTAGATCACTAGATCAAATCTCAGAAATGCTTTTGAATACACTAGAGACCACATTTATTGCCCGATCGTCACCAAACTTGGTCAGAATGTTTGCCAGTATAAAATCTTACATATGTTTTGAAGTGGGTTATGTGGATTCGGTACGTTATTAGGTAAAATTCTAGAAAATGTTATCAGTCCAGTGGCCACACTAAATGTCCATGCTCCACCAAATATTTCTTAAGTAAATAACTCTTAATTATTTGATGCCCGATATGAGCCTACTAAAATCCTGTGTCCTCAGGTGAGCGATTAAGGACCATCGTTGCCCTCTTGCTTTAAGTCCTGCTACTGTTTTATCATGTTTACTGTAAACTACTTCTGATCTACACATGCATTGCAAAGGCATCCGTGTTATATAAAGCCATTTTAAAGGGCGCTCGTGGCGTAGTGGTAGTGTCGCCGACTTGTAACTCCTCCGACTGCTTAGCCTCTCACAGCGTGGGTTCAAGTCCCGTTCAGGGCGAAGGACCTAATGTGGGAAGATCTTCCAGCTGACCTGCGGTGCGGCGGTGGTTTCTACCCGGACCTTTGTTTGGGGTCTTCCTCCACAAAAATAGCTGGATGTTGCTATTATGATTATAATTGGTCTATACGATTTTAAAATATCTAGCCATTTTGAGTTTCAGTTAAAATATATATAATATTCTCATTTGGACACCATCCTTTTCATTTTCAATCGACTTAGTTTAGTAAATAACCTCGAACATTTAATTAATATGTATTTTTAAGTCATAAACATGTTCCATGTATCCAGACAAACTAAACCATTCGATTGCCGTACTTTGAGTAACTATTTATAATACAGTTGTGTTTTGTATGTATTTTAGTATTGCCTCCCGAATTCGATCCACGACGGACGTTGAAGGACACGGTAGTTAAGGCCGGCAAGCAACTCAAACTGTCGTGTAGGACAAGAAAGACATTCCCGCTTCCGGAGTATTATTGGGCCAAAGACGGGGTGGACATCGACGCCTTGCAAATAAAGGGACTCTTAGTCAAGTCATCCCGGTAAGACGCAACTACTTGTTAATTTTTTCTTTCGTCTTTGTCTACGAAATGCATCGCAGCAGCGTAATGAACTAGAATGTCGACGTCCACAGCTACTCTGGCGGAAGAACAAACCAGACATGCCTAGGTAAAACCACCGGCAGATCGCAGGTTAGCTTGGAGACTAATCACATAATAGTTTTCCCTTTGCCCCGATCAATGCGGTGAAAGGCAACTGACATTGGTGAATCCGGGGTTGGGGGATGCACTACACCATCCAGGTAAAAGAGTAGAGTTGTGAAAACGCAATCATGTAAGATTAAATCATACTAAGCTCTTGAAATTAATTTTGTCTGTTGACTGCTTAGGTCGAAGTTGGGGTCCCTTACTGTGTACGTTTATCACGTATTTATTGCAATACAGTTGAATGAATCTTGATTCATACCCCACCAATCAACCAAAATTCTCTGGATCCGCCCCTGGCCAGTGCATTAGAAGTGTTGCGAGTCGGGAAATCTATTCCACCGTCCTTTGCTGCATCGGAGTTTATTGAGTATGCGTTCATTTCAGGTTTTAGCCAGAACAAGCAGCTAAATTGGAGAACTATACTAATAAATAGCATAACGAGAAATTAAAAGAGAAATGCATTTAGCTAAATTAACTTTTTATTGTAATTAAACATCGCGTGGTTTCTAGAAAACTTTATTGAAACCTGTATCAAGTGCAATGCAGTGTTTCCACGTTGTCTTAAGACATTTACAAATACCAGATACGTATCAATTAAGTTTTAAAACAGCTCTGCTCAAACGGTCTAAAAATAAGCAAACATTGATTTTTTCGTGTTTCGAGAATATACACGTGCCAAGTTTTCAGATTTTTTTGGTCTCCCTAGAGATTTATTCCTATCAGAAGACGTTCTTTGATATTGTTGATAACAGAGAGATCTGGCTGAACGTTGGTATGTTGTCGATTAAATGAGTTCGAGTAGAAATATGGTACATTATCGGTTCAGCTATCTTCCAAGCTTGGATTTATGACGAGGAATTGTACCCATTCTTCATTTCGGTTTCAATTTTATCATAAATTAAGACGTTTGATAAGTATGCATCTTGCTCAGCAAAATTTTAAGTTCAGTACAACTGCTCGTTTATTTTGCAAACACTTAATTTTGTTGCAAAATTGTTGCAGCAGGACATTAATTTAAAATTTATTTTATGATAGCGAGCAGTTACCAGCTGTGTTAAAGCCGCATCTTGAACATTTCTCTTTCCCTCGAACTCACGACTCGTTCGAACTGGACGCCTATTTTCGTGTGTGTTCGGAGGATCGAACAACATAAAGGCACCCATGGCCGAGTCATGTGAGGCGCCGACTTGCAACTCCTCGTTGCGCATTCAACCACAACCCCCTCCTCACCACATGGGGATCGTGTTCTGAGAATTTTTATAAGTTGAGGTGTTCCAGCTGACATTAAGTGCAACATTAGCTCTCCCTATGTATTTTTCTCTGTTTTTTTCTCTACAAAGAACAGCCGGACGGACATCACTATAACGACAACAGCTATCCCTTAATGTACTTTTTTTTCAAACAAACGAGCAAACAAACAGACAGACAAACATTTGTATTGAGGTAAACACAATTGGCCGAAAAAACACACTTGCTGGTTGAGTGTTCCCTACCAAAGCGCATATTAGCAGCAATCCATCATCGCTTATTCCGGACTGCAATGTTTCCTATGTGCGCTCATCGATCGTAAATGAAGCTGGGACAGTTCTCGAAACGCCACCGTCCCTCTCCCTTGTCAGAATAGATTTTTGGGAATGTGAGTTGCGTTCCTACAACTGAACATCATTGCATTGTTGCTCTGTATCAATTCAGTGCACTCGCCATTTTTGGTGGAAAAGAAAAGAAGTAAATAGCATAAGCAATCGGATTCTTGTCTTTGATTGTCCAAGGCGTGGGCCAGATGCATTTATGTTTGATTTCCTTGTCAAAATTTAAAATCATACACAGTTTATATAATTCAGTGTGTATTTAGTATGACACTTTGCCCAGAGTGGTGTTTTCAACACTTTTATTAACCCTCTATTGACCCTGGTATTTCTGTGAATCTACCAAAATTACAAGAAAAACAACAACTATGTTAATTGGAACTTGCACAAATTGACATTTTCAAATTTAGTTGCGCTTACATATTATTACTTTGATCTAAACCTGTTTATGCGGGCATGGTTTACAAGCAGTACTCGGACCTACTTTTCTTCGCGTTTCATCAAGGTGCGTCCGTCGGTTCGTACTAACTTGCTTTGTGGTTCTCACCAAGCGGTAAACTAAGAATACCGACCAACTAAGTCGTTCAAGTATCCTTTGTTTATAGAACTCCATTTCTAATCAAACGTGTATCTTTTTTTTTTAATTTGCCCAAATATACGGATGTAATTGAGAATCAAAACTTACTCATACTTTTTCAGCAGTATGATGGTCAGGCAGATAGGTTGCTTCAGTTTTACAAGGATTTGGTGCAGGCAATTGATTTGGGTGTGATTTGACTTCTCATTCTTTCTCTGGCTTCGCTTGTATTCATTGGCGACGGTCGCTGTGACAATGAAACTTTGATGAAATTACCTTCCGCAATCGGAACTGAGTATAAGGGTAATTTACCACAAAGTGTCGTGGCGCATGGATATTTTCATTCTGCGTGACCTTTTTTTTACCTTAAATAGACTAATAGTTTTCGATTTATATTTGATTTGATCACCTTAAATTTTGTAAGCGGCAATTAATTTTAATTCGACTTAATCCAAAGATACATGCTTATTATAGATTTGATTGCATCTGGATTGGTTTTCTTCTCCTAGTCGAACACACATTAAATTTTAAATGTAGTAATAAATATGTCAAAATCCTATAACATTTTTGTTTGACGTCATGCGGAATGCCAATTGTTCTATCAATTAAATGGTATGCCGTCTTTTTTCCCTTAATAATAGCAGGATGCCGTCATAATGAGTGATTTTTACCGGTGCTTTAAAGATAAAAACTGTTCGGATAAAGATAATATTTTATAAGAAACATGCGACCATTTACCATATTGGCGTTTATGTGATATTATCATAAAACGCACGTTTAAGGCTTATAAATCGCGGTAATTCAAATCTTTTATACGCAATAAAATTCTTAATGCGCGTTGGCTTCAGTTTAACAGTTAAAGATTGAAACGGCAATTGTTAAATTTGAAATGTAAACTGAACAGTCAAGTTGATTAAGAAATAAAATGTTTTATTTTCCTCGAACTTTTAAATGCCAAAACATGCATCCGAACGTTTACGTCGGAAGCGAATGTTCGAACGTTCTTTTACATGCCTAGAATTTACGTTTAGAAACAGTTCTAGGGTATTGGGTCTGCTTATCTCTTTAAATAGCACTTACAGTTTATTCTTTTACTTCCGAATAACCGACTGTTCTAATTCCTGGCGAGGTTTAAAACTATTACATAAACATTTAAGACGTCCCACGGTGTTCTTCCGGTTGGTGTATGAATTTATCAGAGCAGACAAGTGTGTCTGGCAATAAGCCGTCTGTCTACACGGTGACCAATAGCTGCAACTGTCGACCGCTGGCAGATGCCTAATCTTATGTCCTTTTTTCATCCAGTCTGAAACAGGCTCCGAAGCATCCATATCTAATGATTGTTTGTTTGTCCTCTAAGCAACATGATATCAGTTATCCGGAGACGGTGTTCTCTCTGAGGTTTAAAAGTGCTGGCTTTGATGAGAACACCTCCACCTCAACAACTGCCACTACCATCATCACCACAACCACCGCCACAACATTCACTAGCTCTACTACCACAATCACTAGTACCGCCAACACCACTATGGTCATCACTATCTTTTCATTCAGAAATAACTACCATTAAACCCACCGCCACTAGGTAGGAGGTGGGGGGGGGGGGAGGGGGCATCCCTCCTACCCCCAGCCCTGGTTCCATCCCAGGACTCCTCCCACCACCACATTTTTCATTACCTCTTGCCCACTTCATTACAATCACTTTCATCAGTACAACACATCTACAATATCTACAACCGGACCTGGTAGCACAATCGGTAGAGCGTCGTCTCCAGGTACGGGAGGCCCCGGGTTCGATCCCAGGCCGCGACATACCAAAGTCGTTAAAAATGGTAGTGGTATAGCTCCCTCGCTAACGCTCAAGCAAACATAAGGGTAGTTCCACAACAGGTTGGCCCGGTGTCAGGATAATGTGACTGGGTGTGGTATCATGCCAGGTGTTCACGGCATGCTATACACAGTGAAGGCAGCACTATATCTGCTTCAAGTGGACACCGTCTCCAGATAATTGAAATCCTGTTGGTGGGACGATAAACCCAATAAACAATAAACAAAACAACATCTACAACAATCGATTGACACTTGTGGCTGCCTGCATATTTCAGGAAAGGGTCGCAGTTGCGGATCCGGAAGGCCAGCCCATCGGACGCCGGGCTGTATGCATGCATTGCCAGGAACATCGGCGGAGAGGCGCGGCATCAGGCAGTCATTACAGTTCGAGGAGGTCAGTTAGTGAAGATATAGTACAGGCTGAAGCATAGTGTTAATCAATATCAAGGTTACACGTAACATGCGCGTCTACCAACATGTCATTGGTTATATTATATTATATTATATTATATTATATTATATTATATTATTATATTATATTATATTATATTATATTATATTATATTATATTATATTATATTATATTATATTATATCATATCATATCATATCATATCATATCATATCATATCATATCATATTATATTATATTATATTATATTATATTATATTATATTATATTATATTATATTATATTATATATTCTTATCTGAAACTCAAACTAATATTATATATACATATTATTAATATTATGTACGGTTGAGCTACTTGCAATTAATAAAATTATGAATAATATAGTGATTATCGGGATGATCATCATGACGATGATGATGGTGACGATAATGAAGCGCGCGATGATGATTATCATGATGATTATGATATTATGATTATGACAGATTTATACTACTGTTGCTGAAATATTATGATGGTGGTGATGATGATAACGATGATGATGTCAACGACAATGATAAGGGATTCTGATGATGAATGATAATAATGCTGGTTGTCTTTCAGCGCCCGGTGAAGGTGGGGACGAGGATTCAAACATGCGACACAAGGAGCTGGTGTATGGCAGCAAATTGCGTCTGTCGTGTAAGATAAAAAAATCGGAGACGGAAGACGTTGTGTTCACGTGGTTGAAGAATAATGAGCCGATCCAGCCTGACAAGGCCCGGGGGATCGTCATTAGACATAAAGGGTACGCCAACTTTTATGCGGTTATATCTTCAATGATTAACATCCGCTTTTAACTCCTCAGCCCTTCCCGTGTGTGTTCGAGTCCTGGTCGTAGAGAGAACTATCATATGGGCAGGTCTTCCTTCTGGCCTGAGGTGCACCTTGTCTTGTGCCTAGACATTCGTCTTCCTGAAGGGGTCGTCCTTCACTAATTTTTTACTGGACGTCGCTATTTTGACCATAGTTTTGTTGGTGAGATGTCATAAAAACGCCATGTATTTGACAGTCAAGGTACTACGAAAAAAATGTCATAATGTAACGTATTAGTATAAATCGCTGCCAGGGAAAGACGAATGGCAGCAGAACGCAACAATACATGTTCTCATAATTATGAAAATAACCCTCAAATAATACACATGTATATCACATTTCATCGGACAACTTTTGTGTAATGCAATTGTACGTACCAGTACAATACATGCATAGATAAACACGAATCTTGCATTTTGCTCTCCGGCTATTGTCCATCCTCATATTCGGAACACCTTGGATTATTCTCGAATCGTACCGAATGCGGAATTACCCGAGGAGTTCCGGTTGTCAATCCCCACTGTTGCATTGTGTTGGGAAGACACATGCGATGTTTACATGTGTGTAGTCCCACTATTTTATCACCGCCATGCCTTGCCCTGCCTTGTACGGATAGACTCATAATACTGGTACAGTACGTTATACCCATCCCAACTGTAAGATCTATGTCCTCTTAAGTATCCTTTTCTTTGTAAACTGCGCGAAATGTTTTAAAGCAATTAGTATTGTCTTACCCTTCGAATTTCGTTTGTGACTAAATTGAAATGCACTTAATTAACACTGACTATACGAATAAGATTTACGGGCAAAAACAAAAACAAACAAAAAATCCAAAAACAACAACAAACAAACCGACGTTATGTTATCTAATATGCAGTTAATTGCCTCGTGAAGAATTTCGTTTCTGCATTTTTTTACAAAAACAAAACAAACAATAAAATACAAACAAACAAACAGTTTTGCTGTAATTTGCCTAAAACAGTTCAGATTATGACTATAGCAGAACAATGAATGATGGGTGGACTAAAACCACCTCAATTAAAGAAACTCCTTTATTTAAATACCCGGCTTCATTTTAATTCTGTTAATTATCCTGGTGATTAAACACTCAAATCCTTGTCTGGGGACACGATTCGACGAATGTGTTACTCTTTGTATAATGTTCAAATTATATATTTTTTTTATTTTCATAATTATCGAAACATTTACATATCTATTGCAATTACTGTGTTTAACATTCAAAGCAACAATTAAACAACAACCGCATGATTGCATATCTATTTTAGGGATGAGTCCGTTTTCATGAAGGATCGTGTATATAAATTTGACGAGGGTCGTTACACATGTATCGCTGAAAGCGGAGGCGGAAAGTTAATCCAGCATTCGAACGTCACTGTAACTGGAGGTGAGTAGTGAGGCCAACAAAATAAATTGTTAGTTTAAGGTACCAGTCTCAAAAGAGTAGAAAAGGTAGACCTCAAATAAATTTTTGACATCAGTCCTACCAGTGATTTGTTTCCATTGAGTTAAGAAATTTATTATTACAGGTTTTATTGATTAATAAAACAGTATATATATCATACCCAATAACGATTGCCGTAGCTACAGTATTACAAATGATACCCAAGCATGCGCATGAAATATATCTCATCTATATATTAACATGTTTAGGAATAAACTATGAACTTTAAAAAGTAGGATTTGCAGGAAAAGGGTCCAGTTTTACATAGTCTTAAGGCCTGTCCTGACTTGATAGATCAGCGTCCACCTGTAATGTCCGAACCTTCCTTGTACACGGACGCGGCTTCTCCCTTTTTAAACATGACTTAATACATAAGCATCGTATCTTGTTAAACAGGCTCCTGAAGCATGTAGATTAGTACATGTATTTGCATATCATGCTGAAAGTTAAGAAAGCCCCACTTTATAATGTCTATGATTTATTTTATTTGAAAAGTGAAGATACATACAAGGTGTCCCAAGTTTATATCTCTATTGTGTTGATTTATTACTTTATATATAGACAGACATGTTTTAACTAGGTAGCAACGCTTTAGCAAATGTATTAAAGTTGTGTTGATATATATTTTACATCCATATATTAATTTCATGAATATTGGTGTTTGGTAATTGCGCCATCAACAATATTCACTGATATAAATGTAATGGTGTTGCACGGCTTTTGTATAATTTTCCCTTTTATTCTTCATTTGAAATTTTGCGAACTATGGGACTCGGCCTATAAATACTCACATTCACATGCAAATCTTGCTTATATATGGCTACTTATGTACTAGTGCATCGTCGGATAACCCACGACCGATCCATTTCGTTACTCGTCATTCGTCGCCCGTGGGATATTTAGTTCACTTTTCGCCGTTTCTGGTGATGATGTTTCATTGGTCGCTTCATAATCCAATGAAGATTTCAGTCCAGTAATAATGCTCGTTCTTTCATTGTTTCGACAGACGTCAAAATTGCTACGTCATTGTTACACTTCTAGTCTCCACGCTGAAGAGTATGAATTTTGTAAGCGGTATTATGATTGGCCAATTCTTGCTCTATTCTATTCGATAAGACGACTGAAAATTTACCACTGTCGACGAATGTAGTAAAACGGAATAGTCGAGCGTGGGTATCCGACGATGGTACTAGTGGCCAAGCAGTTAGAGTCACCGAGTTGTAACTCCTCAGCTCCAATCGTACCTACTCGGCGATCTCCGACAAGCTTCGGATATATCGCCTCGGATGTAATTGTAGGAATACACCAGTTGGTGATTTGCCCCGGCGAATAACTTCTCATTGCATTATGTTAACAAAGATGGCTGAAGTGCGTGCAGTACGCTTTAGATATTATGGAGATTCAACTCTCCTTGAAAGAAGAGCACATTGCATCGTTGAAGAATATTTTAACTTAGTTGATACTGTATGTATATTACCAACAGTATTTGGTAAAAGTGTAATATACCAGTTATTACCCTGCATGCACTCGGATCACGCTTTGGTGATGTCTATATCCGAAGCTTGCCGGAGATCGCCGAGTAGGTACGATTGCCATTTTGGATGTAGTTCGTCAACATGGCGGCGACAGCATTATTTCCGAGGTGATTACGTTGACGGAATTACCCGAGGAGTTCCGAGTGTCCTCAGCTCCTCACCCTGTAGGTTCAAGTCTCGTTTGGGACGAGAACGTTCATGTGTCTAGATTTTCAAAATCATAAGCCCTGCGCCGGTGGATCTACAGAGGCATATGTGTATGGTCTCCTTCCGCCCATTTATAAGCGGAGGTCGCCAATATAATCATAATTGTGTCGGTCATTGTAACAAAAACGAAAAGAACACTTGTAAAATATGATTGTAAAATATGATTGTGGTTTAGCCGCTCCCATTGCCTGTAAGATGCATGCATGCCATTTAATACAACGTGGCCTTGTAGAACGAGAAATAGCAATAAATTAGAGTTTTATTGCATGACGAGTAACCAAATAAATCATAATGTCCCTCTTTGCAAAGTAAATAAATCTACTTTTTGTTCGTTCATCCCGATCTATTCAAAGATTTGCTTTCTGTGTTATATGTGTTAAAACCTTCAACTAAATACTTGAATATCCTGCCATGTCTATTAACTAGATATATCTATTTCAATTAACTACCCGTACCTTTGTACATGCTATATTCCCTAATGAAATGTAAGTTGATACACTATTATTGTGCGTAATCCCTTTTAAAGTTGTCTGTTTAATTCTTAATGATCGCGAGTTAATGAACATATTGGATAAACTTATCTTTAGCAAAGGAAATGTTATAAAATTCCTCCTTCTGTAATTGTATAGCGTTTGTATTTTAAATACACCATTTCCTTGTGTCCTCCTATGTATTATCTCACCATATAATTAAACAAGGAAACAGCTTTTAAATCTTGTAATAGTATACATTTTGAGACTGTGTGACCAGAAACATTTTCCTAAAACTCAGGATTATTTTAACCTGAGAGTAACAGCTGACTGGGCAGCAGCTAATTTTAAGATAATTTCTAATTTTCGACTGACTGCTACTTGGTCGAATTAGTACGTAATAATACTAATATTTGTCAAAATATCTTACGAGTATACAAAATTAGTCGCGAAGCAGACGACGGTGGTTTTGGGAGTTTACCATCAGATGGTCGTGAATTGTCGTTCTTATGTTGTTAGGCTAATGGGTGGTTGTTTAACACATCGACTACTGTGGGCGGTTGTGGGGCAATACTAACCCGAATACAATAATTTCT
The DNA here is from genome assembly GCA_007844125.1 of Sinonovacula constricta. Taxonomy (NCBI): domain Eukaryota; kingdom Metazoa; phylum Mollusca; class Bivalvia; order Cardiida; family Solecurtidae; genus Sinonovacula; species Sinonovacula constricta. The sequence continues at coordinate 61,594,190 of CM017555.1, read as the reverse complement.
GGAATTCCGGAGATACATCTCTTTCCTGATACTATTTCGACAATTTGACCAGTTGCTTTAAATTGAATTTACTTAGTATACTTTGTGAAATATACATTCCGGGAAATGTTGGGGGTTATGTGGCGCCCGAATCCCCCATAAATCCGCTACTGTGCTTTACGAAATGTCCTTACAACTTTTAATGCTGTAAATTACACATAAGAAGTAGCTTTGGAATAAAAAGGCGATTACACTAATCGCCTTTCGAATAATTGAGTAAGTTAATTGTTATCAAAGATTGACTAAGTTGTATGAAAATTCCCCTGTGGTAAATCAAACGCCCTGTCATTCTAGGTAGGTGCCCCTTGATTATAAGTCGGGGTTAACTTGTCCCTTTATTTATCGACACCTACGACGAGTTAATCGTTGAGTTATCTTTAAGCACAATTGTTTGGCATTACTGGCTGCCATGACTGAGTTGTGGCGTCTTATCACCACACCGGCAACTTGGCGAATTGTGTCTGGTATGAGATGATCTCGGATCCAATCTTCAGTAAAACACAGTCTGTATTCTCCCCCACTGAACGCGACTACACATCGAACAAAAGCACTTGGGAAATCGGCATTGTCTTCTTGACAATACATGTTTGTCCGATGTTTTCTACTTATTATAGTCGTCTTAGGTTCTTACTTAGCAGGAGGCCTCGCCACCTCAGCAAAACGGACCACCTGCAAAGATAGCAGTGGTCTCGAAGAATTGGTTGTCGCGGGACTTGGTCTTCTAATTGGTGACCGAAGTTCAAAGCTCGTGGCCAAGCATTTGTCTAATTTGCTCGCTGCCTAACAATATGATCAAGCGACCGAACACCTGTCAACAGATAATAAATTCCGGACGCACGCGGGCGCTTATTGTGTGTTATCAAGCTTTTAACTTAAATATACTCACTAAAAGAAATTTAACACACGATTAGCGCCCGTGGGCGCTTGAGGCGAAATTGTGAACTTGATTACCCTTGCCTGACAACTGGCCCGCGAAAGTATGCTATCAATCAAACCAAAGTATCTGTTTACATGAACATATATTGTCTTCCATACCGTGACACCTGAGAAAGTGTTAATTGAAGGGTCACAGAGTAACTGTCTCTTCAAATATTAAAACCATTACCCCTGCGGAAGGTAATTCTACCTTAGACTCGTATGTATCTGAATAATTGATACCATGTGGTGTTAAATATCACTTTCTGAATGGCGTCAAGGTAAACAGGCAGTTAACAGCCACAACATGCACTGTTCGGGAGAAGGTATGAATGTGCATATTTTTCGACCTAGCCCCAGTTTTAAGAAATGCAATGTCTATGTATTTTCGGCTTGCTTTTCTTTGAATGAAACATTCTAAAAATTAACGCTGTTTATTAAAAGTGTGTGCATTGGCATGGTACTCAAGAGCCTTTCTCTGTATTATTGTCTTATATCACGCACACCTTTTTTCTCTTTATGTACATATATTCACCAACTACTTGTTTTAATACCGTTGACTACTTTCGATCTGTTGCATGCTATAGTCTGTTATTATTGTTATTATTTGCATGTAGAAGCGCCCCATACAGGGAAAGGTAAGAACACCTTATCGGTTGTCTAGATTTTATATTTTATTTCCTTTCTGGACCAACCTGTCTATGTAGCACCATATAATAGCTCTCCCTGTCATCCCTGTGTCCACGTGACCACCATCCTCGTGTATCCTTAATTTTCACAGAATAGCGCAGAACAGAGATGTTCTGTTTTTAAACATTAACAGATACATGTACGCCGCCCATGTCCCATATCCGTATAAATCATATTACGTCAATTACATTTATGTTCTGTGGAACTTAATGTCTAAACGAGAACAGTTTGAACCACGTGACAACGTGCTCGTTTTAAGCACAAATACTTGTAGCTTTGCCTTACTGTAGTCGCATGCCATGAACACTTCACTTGAAACCTAGTTATATCAGTCTGACAACGCGCCAAACAAACCTGTCTGTCAATATAATAAGGTGCGTGTCATGGAATGATACCATTACATCGTTTAAATACTCACTTTATAAAGTAGAACATATTATACTGGTACAAGGTATTTTTACCTTTATGGCAACACATTGTTTGTTCATCGGACGAGCCTCGTAACGTGCATGTAGATGCGCTTGTCTTTACCACGATAAGGTGTACATAGAGGATCTGATATGAATGTTCATCAGCTACAGAAAATATTTGGATGAAAGGATACGAAACGAGGCTCTGCTGAATTTCGTATCATTTTATGCGACGAGTTTAATATTTTAAGTAACTAATGAACACGATGTATAAGATTCTATTTATCACATAACCAAGACATCAGCTGTCTTTTGTTCACATCGCATCATCTTTTTATAGTATGAACAATCGACCTTGACATGTGTAATTTGGTTGGGAGAATCCGCACAAAAAAAAGTTCTATTCTTTACTCGACCATTTTCCATAAAAAGCGAAAAGATTCGTTAATAACATGACTTAAATGTTATTTTTATTAATTAAAATGAAATTGTCCAACAAAATGCATGAAATGGCGACAACAAAGTGATCAGGAAATGGCATACACATACACATACTTAATGACGTCACACTATTATAAGTAACTAGTGTGTTACCACACATGACGCATGAGTTAGTTATGTGATCAAATGTCAACTATACGCAAGTGTGTACCAGTCTTAGATAGATAGTAGGCATATAGTGTAGACCACCAACGGGAACTGTCTTAGCTGGATCTCCAATGTTTTGTGCGAGTCTTTCGCAATGTCTAAGCAGTAGTACATGTAGATGTACGAGATGGCTATGAATGAGTATGGATTAAAATAAAATGTAGCATGATAAAGTACGTTCGTGCTGTCAATTGTAAACTGTGTGATGCATGCACATTTAATCCATTCCCGACCCTTGACCCGTGTGTTAGTATAACATTAGCATTTTATTAAACAAACATACAATATTGTTTAACACAAGCTTTTGCACCCTTGTAGTACAGTTATCCACCGACTTTTATGGACTGGGTGTGCTAGAAGATAGACACACATTTCTATGGACTTGGTGTGCTAGAAGATAGACACACATTTCTATGGACTGGGTGTGCTAGAAGATAGACACAATTTTTTATGGACTTGGTGTGCTAGAAGATAGACACAATTTTTTATGGACTTGGTGTGCTAGAAGATAAATACACATTTTATGGACTTGGTGTGCTAGAAGATAGACACACATTTCTATGGACAGGGTGTGCTAGAAGATAGACACACGTTTGGTTGCAACATTAGATTCGCCAAAGTATTAAGGGGTAACAATTTGGTGTTGCTTGCAAAAGCCACGCTTTGCTGTTTTTTTTTTTGGTATCATGCCGTATTTGGTTGAAGGTTTCTGGTTTCGCGCATAGGCCTATTGCTATAGCAACGAAAGGGTTGGAACAGCAAAATGTAATCATTACTCCATCGCTTAGGAACACAATAACAGCACCAGCAGCAATGGACATATCTGTACCTTCATGCGTCAGTTTAACTAAGTGGTCTTTATGTATACACTCTTACATTTCCTCATTTCTTTTATATACGCCGTTGACTTTTGTATATTAATCAGGAAGACTTGTTTTTTTTCTTTTGCTTTGATCTTTTTAACCGTATTACCGGATGCTATTACATTTCGAGTGTTTTGTGTAGTTGCTAATATGATCATGTTCATATGTACTTTTTTTCGAAATGAATGATATTTTATTTGATAGGTTTATAGTCTCTGTTAAGTAACATTATATTTTGCTGAGTAAGTATTTTAAACTACTATGCCGAATAATATTGTAAATATTTGAACCAGATATTACAATCAGAATAAATTTCCAACGCCCCACCCTTTAAACAGTTTGTAATTCATAATTTCTCAAATATAAATATATATCTGCTCGCTTCCAAATTTACACAAAGTAAATCACATGTAAGTATGAGTGCGAGTATGTGTAAGTCAAGTAGGATTCTAAATGTGACACACTTAATTAAATAAAAAAATAGTATTAAAAATGCAATAGGGTACATTGTCGAAATGGAAATTGTTTCCCTTGTAGTTAATATCCGAGGTATTCCAAATTGTAGGTAGGTCCTTTTAGTTGTAATTCTTGGACTTTATCGCCTGATCTTTTGTAGATAATGCAATTACAAACAGTGAAATTTCTTTCTTCTGCCTAAATATAAACTTAAAATCCAATTAAATACTAACAGAGATATGTTATTTAGAAAAGAAAATTATAGTATTTATTGATGATGGTTAATCTGGGTATCATAAGAAAGACAGAAAAGTCAACATACACCCAAAGAGCACAAGCGTAAAAAACCGAGTAAAACAAATGGAAGGACCTACTTGCATTTAGGAAGTATTCAGGGGAGACTATTCATTAATGAGTTTATCAGCACAAACTTATATATTTTTGGGCATTAGGAAATTTTACCTGCGTATACAACTATAGATCTATACGCATATATATATCTATATATTGATCAACATAGTTCAACACACTATTTGATTTTTTTCTTTCTTTTGTGATATACAATCAGCAAGATATTTATGTTAATTGATGCAGGTAATTTAAATGTTTATCATTACCTGGTTTTAATGTTTATCTCTTCCCGCTTCTTATGTTTCAGAACCAGTTAAAACCATCCCATGTAAAGAGGAGGAGAACAAGCCTTATTGCCTCAATAACGGTACTTGCGAGATCATGGTAGAGATGCAAACGATGTTCTGCACGTGAGTATTTATCGTCTCAGCCCCATCCCCTCTATCTATCCACGTCAAGATACGGCCTTTTATATAATGTATGAAATCACTGCTGTACGCCCTAAAATTAAACCCCGTCATTTAGCGTACATATGTACTTTGGTACGTCCTCAAGATACCGCTTGTCATCTAGTGTATATACTCATGTACGTCCTTAAGATCTAGTCTGTTATTTAGTGAATATACTGAGGCGCGTCCTCAAGATACCGGCTGTCATCTAGTGTATATACTCATGTACGTCCTTAAGATCTAGTTTGTTATTAAGTGAATATACTGAGGCGCGTCCTCAAGATACCGGCTGTCATCTAGCATATATGTACTGATGTCCAACCTCAAGATACAGAATGTCATCTAGTGTATATACTCATGTACGTCTTTAAGATCTAGTCTGTTATTTAGTGTATGTGCTGATGTGCGTCCTCAAGATCCCGGCGGTCATCTAGTGTATATACTCATGTACGTCCTTAAGATCTAGTCTGTTATTTAATGTATATACTGATGTGCGTCCTCAAGATACCGGCTGTCATCTAGTGTATATACTCATGTACGTCCTTAAGATCTAGTCTGTTATTTAATGTATATACTGATGTGCGTCCTCAAGATACCGGCTGTCATCTAGTGTATATACTCATGTACGTCCTTAAGGTCTAGTCTGTTATTTAATGTATATACTGATGTGCGTCCTCAAGATACCGGCTGTCATCTAGTGTATATACTCATGTACGTCCTTAAGATCTAGTCTGTTATTTAGTGAATGTACTGATGTACATCCTCAAATTACCGGCTTTCATGTCATCTACTCATCAGTGTTAAAATGATGCATGAGCAAGGATATTATCACCATTTCAATCTTTACTTAGTTAACGCAACGATTTAAAAATTGATGACCCCTTTGTTAAACCATTTTATATTTTTTCCGTATCAAATTTGTTCATGCTTTTTCCATTGGTTACATATATTAGCTGTGTTACATTTAAATTTTCTGCCTTATCTTTAGTAATGTGTTAATTCTAACATGGTGATATTTTGATATGCATGTCTAACGCTAGCGTGAACATTTTAAGTGTTTCTCACATTCTCCCTATACAGGCCACCTTTGGTATTTTATGTGCATACATGCACCATTAAGTCAGGAAGATATTTAGAAACTTATTTTAACATTTACCAGCTGTTCTAAGGCTTTGCTTTGTGTAACATTTAAGAAGATCGGTCTGGTGTGTTCACCATCTACCTTTGTTTAACATCGTTTCAGTTGTTAACATGTGTATCTTTTTTTGTCATTTTAACTTACAGAAAGCCTCTTTTCCATTTCTGGTAGCATTTTGTAACAGCTTTGATTTATATTTATGTTTAAAACGACGGTGTTGGTATTTTATAACATACAAGCTGAAGTTTTCTAAATTATTTAGCAAATCATTTTCATTATCACTATCATATACATAATCATCATCATGATCGTCATCATCATCATTATCATCGTCGTCCTCATCATCATCACTACAGTCGTCATCACCACCACCATCACCACCACCATCATCATTACCACCACTATCATTGTCAACACCATATTACATGCCATATATTGACCATGTGATGTGAATATGGTGCTGGTTCGACAGATGCCCAAGAAGCTACCAGGGTACGCGATGTGACACGTTTGTACCGGATGGTTTCAGAAAGATCCAAGATGGTAGGCCCCGACACATTTGTTGGAATGCAACTAACACCCACATTGTCTGTTGTGAGCATGGGTATCCAACTTATCCGGAATGTTTCTGGTTGTCTTCAAAGACAACCACAGCCTTAGTAGATTAATGAATGAATGATAACCTTAACCGGAATGGTTTTTTTTATTGTTTTTTTTTAAATTTTCAAAGTGAAGGAAAAATGCGAAAAGTCTTAGTAAAATTAATCAATGTATGATTAGTATTAACTGGAATGTAACTGTCTTTTTTTCTTTTATTTCATTGAGATGCAATAACACAAATATAGCCTTAGAAAAACAACAACAATGAATCGTTAAACTAAACTGGAATGTTACTGGTTTTTTTTTTTCATGTTAAAGTTTACCTTTTTATTGGGATGCAACACGCAAACGAGGCCTTAGTATATCAAGGTTACTAACCGAATAAAATTTGTTCGTAATTGCTTTAGAGATTCATAAGTATACTTCAAAATGTAAACAATTAAATGGGTTTGTCTTTTAATAGATTTAGCCGAATGTAAGGGAGACTAATACAATAGCATCTGCTTTATTTGTTACCATATAAACGCCTGTATCTGAATGCACCAATTTAAGTGAATAATCCGAAATCTAAAGCATGCATCATCAATTGTATAATAGGTATAATTGATAATAGAATGAAAGCTTGCAATATTTTTTTTTCAAACATAAAATTTGAGTTTATGTTATTACGAAAATATGACAAGGACATATTGTATAGTATTACAGCATTTATAAAAATAGATTACCATGTAATTTCTGCTGCGCCAGTATTACTGTCAAACTGCATGACTCCTACATTTATAGTAAATGAACACTTTATGGGCCAGCTTTTTTTAAAACTTCAATGATTAAAAAGTGTCACAGTTGGTATGCATGATATCAGGAAATGTACCTAATGCTTTGACAAATTTTCTCTGAACTAACATTTTAAGATTGTTATAGAAAAAGAAACAAATAATTCCGTTATAAAATGGAATTCCTGGTTTTTATAATATGCGTCTATATATGCTAATCCCGAGCTATTCGAAATTAGAACAAAACTATTGGTTGAAATTGTGTTATTCTGATAGACGGTATACACCTATGATATTGTTATAAATAAATAAATTTTAAAAAAGAATATTCAAATAAAATTAAATATATAAAAGTGCGAATCGAGTACAGGCTACATATTACAATGATAACGAATAAATTTATGTTTAGAGATCTAGGGCCGTTAAAAAAGTTTAAGGAACATGCATTAACAAGACAAGTGACAATGCTCGTAAATGCCTACATGGTTTTAAGGCTTTATCAAGTCAAAGGATGACTTTTTGGCTAACCTAAGTCCTAGAACTTTTACTGACATACACTTAGGATAATTTAGTGGTCTTATTATGGAACGGCAACATAATTATAACCATAATTTATGGAATAGACGCCAAATGTAAAACGAGCAAACGAAACGGAGAAATACTAATAATTCAAAGCCAAACTTCTTAACCAGATGCTAAAGCCTGTTATAATTTGTCTCAATAAATTTTATCAAGAAAGATCTTCAAAAAATATACGTGGCGTTGGTGATGCATTAACTTACACATTAAAAACAATATGTTTTATGTTTTTTATAGAAAATAAACTGGTAAGAAGAAAGACACCAAAAACAAACAACACATTTTTTACAGCATTCGCTCGCTCCATCTGCGCCTCATCTTTTCGAAGTTCCTTACACAATTTACACTAAAATTTACGAAGCACTTAGACAGTGCAGGTGTTAATGATGTGACTTGTAGCATATGACAGAGATTAAAATTATATGAATGTAAGATCAAGTGACGTTTTATGCAATATACACTAATACTGTAGGTAAATCGATTTAGAATTAAATAGCAATCCACGAGGACGTTTAATAGCAACACTACGGTTTATGATGATATTTAGAATTCCTACCAATGGTAGCCGCTCTGATATTTATTCATGTAAGCCTTGCGTCAGCATTTGTAAATATGTCAAAAGTTGTGAGGTTAGACAGCTACGCCGGAAAACAACCTCACACCCCCCTTCTGTTGACAGTTATAAATAATTCACATTCCGCATTTAGAGCTATATTAAGAGCCTAGGTAAGATAATACTAATTAGTAAATGGCACATATTTTCGCCAGATGCCCACAGTTTTGACAAAATCAATTAAAATGAGTATCACTTAACATTTTTGCTTCAAGATTTAAAGAGTTATCAATGTTTCTATTTAGAGCTCGAAAGGGCATTACTAATTATTCAGTGGCAAAACTTTGAACCAAATGCCCACTGCCTGTCATACAATTTCCTCGATCAATACAAATGACTACCATGAACACATTTTTTGGTGGTTTACTCCAGGGGCGAATCCAGAAAAGATTAGTCGGGTTGGGGTGGTTATTTACACATAAACACACAAGCGCGAACACACACACACACACACGCGAACACACACTCACGCGAACACACACTCACGCGAACACACACACGCGAACACACACACACACGCGAACACACACACACACACACACACACACACACACACATTTCGACCTAAGCAGTCAACAGACTTAATTTACTTTAAAAGCTTAGTATTTTTTTAAGCTTCGTGACCTTGCAGCAAATAGTGTAGATCCTGGTTAGGTAGCACCGCAAACAGGAACTGGCAGATCTGGGTCTACGTTATTTGTCTGCCTGGCGAACTTGTGTAAGGTTATACTGAAATAACAGTTCTATTTGGATGTCCCTTGCTCACTGACCTTGACTTTGCTGGGTTGTTTTTTGCACTCGCTGACATGGGCGCGGTTCTCCTCTACTAACACTTGTCTTCTTACTCGCCGACTTCTCTTGACTGCAAACATTAGTTACTGCATCATGGCATGCCATAACTGAATTTTTTATCGAAATGTTTATACTTTCTTACTAATACGCATATTGTAATTGTTGTTACTATCATTGATAAAGCCATTGGGGCAAAATTTGAAAAAAAAAGTGTTATAACTTAACAGATTTTATTAAAATGTATTTAATTTATTTGGAACTTTATTTGTCTAACGTAATGTATTTTAGTTATAATGAACCTAAAATATTTTCATTGCTAAATATGCACACTTGATTGTAAGAGTTTTATCATGTTTATTTTTATTGAAAAATTTAAATAAATACATTTTACTTTAATAAGATAAAGTGGCATTAATAATTGCTATTATTGAATACTAGTGTTTGCAGATATGAGACATCGGTTATATTTAGTTTTCAGAGACCCTAGATAGAAAGCTACATATAGTAAACAGCGTGCTTATATGTCGACCACTGCGGTCAGGGTGGGGTTATAATCGGACTCCCTCGGACATTTTTATCAAAACAACCTCGGGCGTATTAAGACTCTTCAATTTGTCGACAACAATTGTGAGCGCCAACCAAAGAAATATTGCACTTAATTGTATGTTAGAAATCATATTTTTAAACTGTTGTATTTATAAGGTACAACATGACAAATTAGCTGAATGCTTTTTGTAAGATTATATCAGTTTATCATTGACGAGTATAAAGGCAACGCCAAGTATAACAAAAGTCCTTCGCAAGAGTAAGAAATCGCAACATGTTGCCAATTTTCATTCTAAGTACATCAGAGGTTGTTTCGTGAAAATGGCAGAGGCGTTTCCGATTAGGTGGCCCAGGCACCTTGCACCACATGGGAAGGCGGGCACACCATGTATATTTATCCAGCATCCCTGGCTTTCGGACCAAAGTCGTGGCGAACACTCTCTGTGTGCACACTTTTAATGGAAAAACAACTTTTTACAACATTTAGAAAATTTTGGCCAGTGTTCCTTTCACTTTAATTAATGATTAAAATATAACAAAAACTATTTCATTTTGTGGAGTATAGAAATATCCATGAAATGACGTAGGGTATTATAACATATTTTAAAATAAATACAAAAAGACAAAAGTTTAAAAAAAAATGTATTTACTGTACATGTGACTAGAGAAGACAGCACGACGCCTTTGTGAATCCGGGCACCTAACTTTTGACACTTTGATCTTTGACTGATTCCGACTCCCTTCTATTATTGCGCTAGATGCCGAGTTGGATTTGCTGGGCAGCGATGTAACGAAATAAGAGTTGACAAAGTCAAAAATGACCGTAGGTATTCTGTTGAGTTATTGTTCTGTGTATTTAAAGTAAAAATTTACATGTTTAGTTAAAGATTTATTTTGTCTTGCATAAGTGATTTTTTTTTAATTTTTAACTAAAATGTTAAATATACCTCTAAACAGAAATTAAAGGAACTTAAAGACTCTCTAAACGTTAGTAATATAATTTGCATGATGCTTTTTAACAGCAATGTTATACATCAATGTTCATTTCATACAATTGTTTCATATTTGAAATATTTAGAATTTTGGCATAAGATTTGTCATCGAAGGCATGGGTTCTGAAAGGTTTTATACTCCTACATACTGGCACCAAGACACATAGCCAGTGGCAATGCGCATGACCGAATGGTGTCATTTTTGCACGGGCTCCAGTGTCAAATATTAGGTGGTGTATTTCTTTGCCTTCTGCGTACGTTTGCTGCGCACCGGAAATACGTTGTCTTGGTGTCAGTTTGTAGGCAGCCCTGGAACCTGCTTGAATTAGTGAATGCTGAAACTAAAAGCTATTTGCCAAAGCCCGAATAGAAATCGTAAAAATGAAAGTTTTATTTCCGTACAGCTAAGATCTTCATTCTTCTCTCCCTTTTCTCGGATCTAGTCAAAGCTTATTCATCTTTACTACCATGCAAATAATATGTTAGTTAGGCCCATAACAGAGTACCTAGCAGGCGATATCTTTTGCTATCATATACCCAGCTTTCTAGCTATAAGAACAAGTACATATACAGTTGCAATCAACATATCTACTTATTTCCTTGTCTTTACATTTAATTACTCTTTCCTTTGTAACTCTTCGAGTATATTCACGAACTCAATATTCTTTTCTATCTGCAATAATCAGCTATTTTCTTGAAGTATAAACGTATACCTATATTTTATAACGGAGCTTTTGTGAAAATTTTAATTATTTCGTTGAAATAAGCAAGCGTATTGTCTGAATATACGCATTTATAAACTGTGCCATTAATAATCGTTCTTAATCCGAATTGCAGTTTGTAGCTTTAATACGTCCAAAGAATCTTTAAGCAAGAAAGGAAAGCTCGCTGCCATTTCAACATTATTGATATTCTTGCTTAAAATAACAATCTGTATGCTAATAATTATCTAACTAATTTTCAAAATGTGTCTCAATAACAACAATTATGAACGGTCAGATAGCTTGCAGGTGCCCCGGAAATTGAACCTTAATGCATCGAATGTATTTTGTATTTTTTAAAAAAAAAAAACACGTTCACATACAGATTTTCGGCATATTTCCCTTTTTTCAAGAGTAAAACACTCTTCAGTCAATGGTGACGTCGATGATATCATACAAACAATAATTATTAATAAATTTGTTGTTTTTTGTTTGTTTATTGCGTCTTACTAAGATCACAAGATATTATGAAATGTCAGAAATTGCTTTTCTTAGCTAACGTATTTTGTTACAAATGCAAGATGCAAATTATCAAACCGACAATAAATAAAGTTTTGTACGTTTCGTTGATCTTTTATAAGACCGCGAATGGTTACTTGAGCTATTTTTAACTTTAGGTTAATTTCATTTCTCGTTAATTTTATCAATAACAATTTCAGTAATTATGATACCTTAATTAAGCATTAGTCGTTAGTCAAAGTGTCTAAACTCACTGGTGATAGGACCCACAACACATCTCACTGCCAGCCGGCAAGTGTCTCTTGTGCTGTCGCAATTTTCACTGACATTGTTTTGGGGTTACGGCAATTGATCTGTTTCATCTTCTTTCCATGTTCCCGACAATTTGAGCCTTTTCTTATCAAATATGTTTTATCCATTTTACAATGTATTTCATTTGCTACGTTTTAAAATCAAATTTAAACGATTATAGGCAAAATCTAGTCATTGTCAGTTTGCTCCTAATTTTCTGTCCCTTATTCTTAGTTGACATGGTATGAATTTAATTTTGTCCTGCTAAGCTCGACTTAATCTGTTATTATGTAGACAGTGTAAACCCAGATCCACCAACTACCAGGATCAGCTCCCACTGGGAACTTTCGGATAAGGATATGCACTATCCGCTGTTAAGGCTCCATAAATATACTTCGTTAACTTTAAACTTCGTTAATTTAAACTTCGTTAACACGATTTTGAGGGGAGGCTATAAAATACATCGACTTATCCATGGTACGAGTTATGCAGTGTTAAAACTTTCTGCCATTTTTCTTGTGATTTAAAACAAGGATATAATTAGTTAGTAAATAGATCATTACAAAATTCGATATATTTATTAATTATTTCTTTTGATTTCACTTATCCGAGGCCGAGATAACGAAGGTTCACTATACACAGACACCTTATAGACACCTTTTTCATGTACGTGTAAACGAAAGACGCCTATGAATTTGTGTAAGTTAAAAACAAAAGAAAAATAACAACAACTAGTTATAGTTAAAATCATCATCTATACGCACATGTGATAGCTTAAATGTTTTGTTCTTTTTGGCCCATGTACAAGTTGCTTCTGTGTTCCTGTTACAGCGACAAAGCTGGCCAATGACAGAACCCTTGTCATCGTAGGCATCATTAGCGGCATTCTTCTTTTCATTGGAATCTGCATCGCATCTTATTTCCTTGCCAAGTAAGTATACTTTAACCTCATCACATTAAAGAGGGAATGTTTCCTGCCAACAGACGGTGTGACACTTATAAGAAAGAATAATATCAAAAAGTTACCAATAAAAATATGATTGTATGTATGTTAGTAAATATGTTAATTATTTTTTAAATAAATCGCAGAGACGAATAATGATGATTATAGTGACGTCCAGTTATTTTGCTGGAAAAAGTCTTCAGACGAACGTCTGGGTAGCACCATCGGCGCTCCATTGGTCAGCTGGATGACCTTCCCACATTAACTCCGCAAAGAACGGGACTCGAACCCACGCGGTGAGTGGTTAAACAGTCAGCGGAGTTACAAGTCGGCAATCCCACCACTGCCGTACGGGCGTTCCAATGTTTTTTCTGGGATGGGATTAGCCGGCATTTTTGCCGATACTGTGCAGCGACTTTTCTATCATTATAGCACAGGGGCACTTATGAGGTGCCCAGGGTCTGAACCCGGCCGGTCCATAATACTGACACCGACGAGTCAGGCGTAATGCTGTCCCCTTAACCCAGAGCGTTAGGAGGGAAGCCACTACTACCAATTTTAAAGTCTTTGGTTTGACCCGGCCGGGGTTTAAACCCACGACCACCCGCTCCGCAAGCCGACGCTCTACGACCTGAGCTATTGCGGCCGGTCATGTTTTTCTGTAGAGTGTGCTAGCCATTGATTTTCAAACAAATTAGTGTTTTTGACATTCCTTAAATGACATACCTAATGGCCTATTGTATTCAATAAACTGTCCATGGCGCCTGAGTAAAGAAACTTTGGAGACTCTTGGCTGAAATGATCTGGTACACCGTATTTATATAATGAATGTTTATTTAATTAATGTCTCTATAAATTATTCTAAATTAAATGTATTTTCTTGCCATGTTAAAGTACTTTAAGGTACTTTAATATCACCGTTTAATATGTATTTTGAAAAAAAATGACAGGCTGAGAAAAAAAGGAAAAGAAAACCATTCACTATACATCCAATCCTATCCAAAACTTATTTAAACTAAAAATGGACTATTGTCACTATCAATGGTTACTGTTATACAAAACGACTTTATGAAACGTACGGTTTGTAATTAAAAAAGTACATGAGGGTTAAAAAATCGCTTTTTATTATTTCAATAGAAGGCTCACTTTTGGATTTATGGTAAAGTATCACCCTCAACAATATCGGTTCAAGTGTATGACAATCCACAACTACAAATTACTTTATACATTTTTTTCTAACAGTTTTTCCCTCTAAAAAGAATTGATAATCATTAAAGAGAAACTCAGATATTTTGTATGATTCCTATAATGATGTTGTTTAAAATATGTTTTAGACGTCGTCGGGACCAATTTCGTATACGACAACGGCAAAGGGCCCATATTGAAGACATTCCACAACAGTACCGACCATTGATCGGTAGTGACGACATAGATGGACTTAAGAGACACATGAATGGAGGAATAGTTATTCATAAGGTACGTGTTCTAACATACAACTCACGTATATTTATGTGATTACACTGACCAAAGAGACGAAGACGAAAGCATTGGTGTAAATTTGATATCTATTTGTAATGTTTCTCACTTTTCAGTGTATAAAATGCTGGAGCTGTAACGATACGATACGTATCATCAGTTTATGTCTCGGTTTGTTACAATTAGGGGAAATGGAAAATGGAATAATTAAGATTGACTGTTTACTGCTTGGTGGCTTATTTTAATGACCAACACGAATAAATAAAACGATTACCAACCATCCACAGTACCAACAGTGTTAAGTATTTATTATTATTATAAATCTAATAAATCTAACCAATCGACAATCTGCATTTGTACCACGTGACCGTCATTTCATATTGGACGGTTGGGTATAGTGCACTAAACGATGCTAGTCTGGTTTCCGATTTCAATCTCTAACGAGTTAAAGACCGGGAACCATGCGTGCATAAAGACGCTTGTTAGTATATGTTTAAAACAGCTTGTAAAGCGTCTAGCTGACCAGGAAGCGTTTTTTTTTTGACAGAAGTCAAAATGTTGACAGATGAAAAAAATTCTGATTTTATCGACGGACAAAAGGCGATGATGATGATGATGTATATTTCAAAGTAAACGAAAGATATATAATAAAAAGGTTATTATACATTTAATTGTACAATACGGAATATATTTGGACTCGTACACAGCTTGAAAAGTCATATTGGACTCGCCTCGGCTCGTCCAATATGACTTTTCAAGCTGTGTACTCGTCCAAATATATTCCGTATTGTACAGTAAAATGTATAATAACCTATAAATATTGTATTAACAGTAGAATTAGAAAACAAAGGTAACAAAAAGAATAAGAGAAACATTTGTTATTATTATGTATAGGACAATAACATTTATTTTTTAATGATTAATGGTCATACTAAAGGCAAAGACTGGTTGAAGTATATTTAACTGAATTGAATTTGGCCACCATCTTACTCGTATCGTAGCTGTGTATCGCGTTATTCGATGCATTTTGATTAATTGTTACAGCTCTGCAACCTATTTCGTGACATTTACTTTAAGTGCGTCGGGAACAAAAGTCGAAATGAATATCTGTGTATACATTGTTCCTTTTTAAAATCTTCAATTCATTTAAAAACTAAAGGTCCTTTTACTCATTTTTTTTTCAGGAGACACAAACAGTGGAGACGTGTTTCAAAGGATCCGAAGACACCAACCTGTACATAAATCCTCTAGATCAGTATATACGGAACGAAAACAACAACCCGGAATCTCCACGAGGCAGGAAAGACGCTGTATCATTAGACGACAATCGCACCCCCAGACATCCTAATCCTGAAATCGCAGACGACAATCGTACCAACAGAAAACCGGAAGTCCTAGAAGACAAGACTCGCAATAGCAGAAAACCTGAAGTGCAAGAGGAAAATCGAATCGCCAGAAAACCTGAAGTCCTTCCAGATCCGTCTAAGATCGATAGCGAAAACCTTTTTAAAAAGTGTCCTCCGCCGAAAAACCGGACCAAAGATCTTGCATCCGACGGCGCACCAAACGAACGACTAAACGACCTCAGTCCACGTCGGATCCCCGAAACCCGGGATAATCGCGAAAACCGTAATAACCGCGACAATCGTGACAATAGGGACAACCGCGACAACCGAGGCCACCGAGATAACCGGGATAACCGGGATAACCGGGACACTCGCGAGAATAGGGAGAACCGCGATCGCTCCAGGCCCTTCAATAAGGCGTCTAACGTTCCAAATATTCCAGCCCCTGGTCGTCAGCAGCCCCCGGAGATCAGTATTGACTACAGTGACAGTGACGAAGACTGCACTAGCGTCGAGACTCCGCTGACGCCGCTTCACATCAGTGAGGAGGAGGATAACACGGAGGTGAAGAAGCCGAGATCAAACAGGGAGATACAGAGACCCCTAATTGACAAGCCAAATAGAAATAAACCAAATGAACAAAGCCGACCCGCTGCCAGGAATAAGGCTAAACACGTTCAAAACATTACACCGCCTAGTTACAATACTGCTGTTCAAGGAGAGAAGGAAGTGAATTCTCCTATAGATAAATTAGACAAACAAGAGAGAAAGGACAAAAATAAAAGTAATAATGAAAAGAAATATGCAAAATCTAGTTCCAGTGAATTTAGTGACAGTAGCTCGTCAACTACGGAAGGCTGTGACTCTCCCACAACGGCGCTGAAGAGTTATTCGGATGAAGAAGAAGAATCCCCCGTGACACCAGCAAGTTCCAACATGTTCCAGTTCGTGAAGACGCGTCCAAAACCCAGTGTGACTTCCGGTAACAAAAACCCTAACTTTGACTCCGGAAGGAAAGTTCCCCCGCCACCTAGGGACGACGACAGGACTTATCGCATGAGAAATGTCAATAAAGACAAAAAGACTATTCACCTTTAATCAAATATTATATTTAATAGGAAACAATTGTCTCCCTGAAAGGGTTTTTTGTATACATGAGGGCAATGTATGCTGTATGTGTTCTAGGATAAATGTTGTAATTAGTGTTGGTTTAGAACTTATATCCGTGGTCGCCAGGCCATCGTGTTTATAGTGGACTATCTCTATTGTATTTATGCATTAGGTCGATCCCGTATAATCACTATCACATTTGAAAATCTCATTGTTGATACATAGTAGCAAAGCAAATATAAAATCATGTTGTTTCTTATATGTACTGATACTGGTTCATAATTATCGTCATTTGATTATTAAAAGGTACCATTTGTGTTAAAGTTTTGCAATTGCCATTTCATTTTAATGTAATGTATTTTTTTCTAAGTTATATATGTAAGAGTTTTGTATTAATTGTTTTAATAGCAGTATAATTAAATCAATGGTTACATTGTATTGTTTAAATCGTACTTATTAAGATATAAAACGCACATTTCAACAACTCAAATAAATACTCACTTTTATTCCGGTGATTACTTTATATAACAACATCTTAATTATTCACGTTCTTTTTACATCATAGAAATAATCCGCCATGAAAATGAGCCTGAGACGCTTAAGTCCAAAAGGATTTATGTTGCCTAAATGTTCTCTCATATTAACACATACTAATTAAAACATGTCCGTAAACAATTGAATTAATTGCTTAAACGAGGTTCGAAAGAGGGACTTTCGATTGTAGATTTGTGCAGACCTTATTGAGTTTTACCAGTGTTCTCTTGATTGCATTTATACGTTATATTATATATTATTGTCAAACTTATGATATGTCATATATATATCGATCACCATTCCATGTAAATAAACATTTTTATTTATGTTCTGACTGTATAGCAGTCCAAATATGTATATGTTGATATAGTATGTGTATATACTAGTTTACAATCGGTTTGTATATACAAACTGCCGCATGGCGATATATATATAATTATATATCTATCTAAATATATATTTATGCAATAAATAAGGGTATATTTTGTTCTATCTATAGTAAAAACTTGTGTATATCTACCTAAATTATTTGTCAAGTAAGCTGAACGTAGGCCCTTATGCTGTGTACTTCGTGATCGATCGCTTTCAAAGGGAGGTAACTGCACTATTTTCTATATATAAAGAACCGTGAAAATGGTTCTCTTCATTTGCTGCTTTTTGATTTAACATAAGTTATTTTGGAATTGGTGTAGCGCATGTAGGTAACATTCCATTTTTATAGAGTCACACTTGTCTGATATGTATCTGCTGTTGTACATATTGAAATGAGTTTTGAACAATAACCGTGCTACAGGCCAACATCTGTACTCAATACCAATAAAAAACTATATAACAAAATTTAGTATACTTTTGCTATACAGCCTTTTAAATAAGTGTTCCTGGTTAAAGCCATGTCAACATTTTTGGCCAACAAATATGCTAATATTACCAAAACATGTTTATATAATGGAAATTGGGCATAAGCATAATTCAGCATAAGCGATGTAAGTCCGATTCTACTTGTTACGGATAGGAACGTAGCTGGGAGGAAACAATAAATGTGTACTCTTAAATTATATCTGCACTCTAAAGTTCAATAATAAGATTAAAATAATTAAAACCCTGCAATATCTTGGTACATACCACAAATAATAAAATACTGGGTGGAACGATACCGGTTCTATTGTTTCCCAGGCGATACACACTTCGTAATTACTCGGCGATTATCGCAAAGGTCTGGAGTAGCCGGGATGTCCCAAGTGATGATTTCCGGAGACCTATTATCCTTCAAGAATTGTCGACAGCCGGTTCTCGGGTCGATATATTCTACCGAAGGCTTACAGCTCAATAGTCTGCTCAAGTAAGACGCCTTTAGAGTAGCTTCCCTTATCACGTTTTACTTGCTTTGTTAACTTGACAATTTGACGAAATTGTCACATAAAAACCACGTAGTGAATTAAAAAAATACATGGATTAAAGATGGTTTCAAACGCTTAAAGCTAGAAATAATATTGTCAAAATATGATTATCTTAAAAAAGGTTTTGCTAAAAACGGCTTGTTGATATCTTCCAATAACGTGGGAGTTGTACATGTTATGTAACGCCACAAACATGATTAGTAAAATATTTGCTTACGCATCACAGTAAGGTTGACACAATCTCGCAACAATGGATGAAGTAATAATTTCACACGAAAAACAGTAGTGCATAATGTTTAATTGGTCATACTGTTCTATCAAAAGTAAGAAAAATATTATACATCGTAATAAATTATGAATTTCAAGCGGAAATCACAATCGTAGACAAAACAGATAAGATAAAGATTTAAGAAATTAAAGCAATTCCGTTTTGCTTTTAAAAGTCTAAACATATATTATGGATAATGGACGTCTAAACTAAAAAAGAACACACTTTAGACCGGAAATCATGCCTTTACACCTATAATGATATTCACGATCGTTTACATGTATTTAATATAAACAAAATTTCGAAAACCTCATTTATACTGGTGAGATAAGGGTTCTTTTACTCTGTGTTATGTGTATTAAGATATTACCATTACTTCTACCAATCATTTGCCTCTCTTATTCAGAAGCTTTACGATACAGATTACTCCTATATGTTGCTTCTCTCCCCTTGTTCATATATAACAAAATATAACCCACTTTTAATTTTGTCCCCTTGTTGACGTTTGTATTATAAATGTTATTAATTTATTGTCTTTTTTGGTGAAGTTACAATGTCGCTATCAGTCTTGATGCTCTTGCATCAAACACAAAGTTTATTATAAGTAAATTTTATACTGTAATCATTGTCGAGTTCTTATTTGTTACCCAACCCATCGTGTTTAATATATATCTAAGCTGACGTTACTGTACGAGTATATATGGGTTACAAACAAACGTTATTTATTTGCGTCGTGATAAGATACATTCATGACAGTCATTGTTTAAAAAAAATAGTGTTTTTACTCATTAAGACCTTCGCAATTTAATTTAAACACTCCAATAACACACACTTAAAATTATCAAAGCAATAACATTTTTACATTAATACTATCATCATTTTAGACATATTATCATAAAGAATTATCAGAGTTTTAGATTCGACCAGTGACAAGGTCCCATGAGTATTGCAACGTATATTAAGATTAAAAAAAACAACATGATACAAATGTATTCACATGGCTGTCAAATCTTAAAGACACAAAACGCCGAGACGAGACATAACAAAAATAAATCAAACTCAACATTTAAATCGTTGGAATAGTCTGTAGGCAAAGGGCCGACTGGTGCTCTTAAATCAGCATAACAGAGCTGCCATTTCCCACTTTCTGATGTGGTTCTTTCTTACCAGCTCTTCATTAAACAAAGCGAATAAGTTTCAACGTACCTGTAGCTAACGTCCCATCAAGTTACATTTGGTGTATAGACATATCATCATGGTTTACCATGGTGATTAGAGAACCGTGACACACGGGTAAGTGTCTTAGGACCACCAGATTGAGTGTCATTTTCTACGTTTCTCACCGGCCGAGATCGATGAAAAACACAAATACAATTGTATTTCCTGGTGTTTTCATCAAGACCAGGTATCACACTATTTCACACATTTCCGAATTGTACACTATTTTTGTACTTTACCTTTTTGTATCAACACGAAGCTTTTGTAACAGAATGACATCTGTATAATATTGACGTAGTATTCGAATAAACATACGTCACTTATGACGTCATGGCACGAAAAAAAATGATCAAAGGAGATTAATACTCTCCAGAATATATTTTATTAAAAGCTGTTGCGTCGCTTAAAATCAGAAAAAACCCACAACATTTTAGTGATGTTTACGACTGCACTTTTAGCATATAGCAACACCTTAAAATGTTATTCATTTATTTATTTATTATTATTATTATTGTTGTTATTATTATTATTATTATTATTATTTTTATTATTATTATTATTATTATTATTATTATTATTATTATTATTATTATTATTATTATTATTATTATTATTTTTATTGTCATCATCATCATCATCATCATCATCATCATCATCATCATCATCATCAACAACAACAACAACACCTTCATCATTATCATTATTATGGTTACTATTATCATTATTATGGTTACTATTATCATTATTATGGTTACTATTATCATTATTATGATGATGATTGTCATTACTACTATTTATATTATGTTGTGGTTGTTGCTGCTGTTGCCGTTATTGTCGTTATTGTTGTTAAATACTACAAGCAGCAATTAATTAAAGCCAAAAGAACCACCCTATAAGATCCATTACGAGAAGAAAACTAACTGAGCCACCGTGAGCATTTAGATTCTGTACGTGTTACCTCCCCTCATTGTAAAATAGCTACTGATTCTGTTTTTCGGATGTACACGTTTTTTCTCAACGTGCATGAAACGTGAACGTTTGTGGTACGTCTTAAGGCAATGCATAAGATAACTTAAATATAAAATATAAAATTAAAAAAACAATAACAACACATTCCTGTCTCGATGAAATTGAATTATCAATGTTCAATTAAGGCATTTGCAATACCGTAATTCCTTATGGATTGGATTTGGACTTCTTCAATTCAAAACTAATTACATTGCAATAAAATGACTTATCTTAGAAATTCAGTTAAATCCATGGTCGACGTTTGTAGAATTTAAATGGTATCAGTTTGCCAGAAATATTGTCAGGAAAATCACTCGTTGTTATGGCTGTTGTTGGAAATTACGTTTCAGTGTTCCGTATTTTTTTTAACCTCTGTTAAGAGTTTAAAAAATAAAACTTGTACGACGATAGGGAGAGGTACATGTATAACATATTTTAGACTACGGTAAGAGCAAAATAGTTTTACACATTATGAAGTAAAACTCTATGTTCACATTCGCAAACAATTTTAAAACCATTTTCTGTTTATCTGATTTCCGAACGTGAGTCTCAGGTCCAAGTCTTTAACAGCGTGAACATTCCTCTCCCCGGTTATACTACAATAGCAGGAAGAACAACAACACAAACGGCAACGCCAACAAGAACAACAGAAACACCAATAACAGCAGTAGCAACAGCAACAAGTGCATATTCGTTATCTGCATGTTTATGAGCTAGATGGTTGTATAAACAAAGTCAACCATTCAAATGCTTTAGTTAGCCCACTTTACACGTCAAGGCGTGCGTTTGATCCTGGGACTTGTGCTTTTTTTACATTGTACCTCTTATGGCCGGAGTTCTCTATTGCATGACACTACGCCTGATCTATGTGTTTACAGAGACATCTGTATGGTTTCTGTCACATATATGAAATGGCCAAGCTAGCAAGACAAAGACTAGGCCTATATCGTCTCAAACACAACAGTATATGTGTGTGTGTGTGTGTGTGTGTGTGTGTGTGTGTGTGTGTGTGTGTGTGTGTGTGTGTGTGTGTGTGTGTGTGTGTGTGTGTGTGTGTGTGTGTGTGTAGGTGTGTAGGTGTGTAGGTGTAGGTGTGTAGGTGTGTGTGTGCGCGCGTGACGGTGTGGGTGGGTGTGGGTGTGTGGGGGTATGAGGGGTTGGGGTTGGGGTGGGTGGGTGGGTATGGGGGTGTTGTGCAGTCGTGGCCGAGCGGTTAGAGTCACCAATTCCTAAGACCCTCATCGCTTGGGTTCAAGTCCCAGCCAGGGCGAGAACACTCATTGTGGGGATGTTTTTCATGTGACCTGCAATGCGCGGTCGATTATTTCCAGACATGTGTCTGCGGTTGAATTAGGTAGACGTCGACAACATGACCACAATTCTCGGTGCGATCTAACAAAAAACAACAAACAAAATAAAAACAAGAAAGTGCAATTATACGTATATTAAGCTTTAGAACATCAAATGTTGTAATAAATAATAAAATTGGTTCATATTTATGTAAAAACGTCATATGAAAAGAATGCTTACAACAATTTAATTGGTGCATAAAGTTCAAAATTATTTCAGGAATTACGATTTTTTCCTTCAAACCCGGTCTTCAGGTCCTCGGTGCATGCTGTTAATTGATTTTTTTTCCAATTTTTTAGTTGAAATGGTTATTATTTCAGTCTTTAGAAGAACCAGTTGAAATGAAAAAAAAACAAACATATGAACTCGACCTTGTACTGTTTCTCACATTATTCCAAATAAAAAGGTTTAATAATAAAAAAAAAACTCGATTAGTTTATGACTTATTGCCGATTTTTAAGATAATTTCTGTAGAACGGGCATCTGTCGATCGCCTGTTGCCCGCTGGGGTGCATCTTGCCATTGCTCGTGGCGCCGAATGAATTATTTTTGCTCGCATTTTAAGATCATTCTTGTCGTCTGAGATCTGTATGCAAATCTTCTTCTTTTATAAATAGAGCAGTGCCCCACCGATGTGTGACTCAAAGCCAAGACAAGGTTAATTAACCCCCTTTGGGGCGCTTCTCAACTAGATTTAAAGCAGAATAGAGGGCGCCGCTGTCCCGATGTGTTCGCGCCGGCCGATTCTTAGAAATCAGAAGAGGTCGTCTGATTAAACGCGACAAAAGCATACAATAAGGACTGAATTATAATTTCAGTCGGGGCGGAAAATGGAGATTTAAGATAGTGTGACATTTCGGCCAATGACGCCTTGTTTGTAGTATGTATATATATATATATATATATATATATATATATATATATATATATATATATATATATATATATATATATATATATATATATATATATATATATACACGAGTATGTTGAAATATGTGCATTATGTATTAAATCAGTATCTATTTAAGACTATGTCTGTTATATTTATAACATGGTGTGAAGGTGTCAGGAAGTCTTAATAATTCAACTATTCATTATTTTATTTATATACGATGTGGAAAACGGATTTGTTCTTTTCTTTGAAAACATTTCGTTAGAAATTCATTCGTATGTAATAATGGTTGTTTGTGTTAATGCGGCGCGTGGGTTTGTGTGTATATGTGTGTATGTAACCTTTCGCCTCGGTGTTTTTGTTGTTGTTTTTTAACATGCACTTTGCTCCACTGTGTTTGGTCTTTCGTCTTTATCTTTCGTTACTTCTTGCGAAAAGTAACCAACGAGAATTCAACCAGTCGAGATGGTGAACTTCACTGGCGTAGCTTCCTTTAGGCATAGTAGGCACGTGCCTACACATTTTTCTCAAAAATTAAAATTTAAAAAATGACAGTTACAATTTATTGCGCATAATTTCATAGGTAAATAGATTCATTCATTTTTAATTAAAAGCGTAACAAAATCATAAATACACAATTCATATATACAGTATAAGTCAGTTCCCTTATATGCAAAGAAAATATGTTGACAATCATAATTTAAACGTTTTAAATAAAAACTTTAAACACGGCTGCATACAGTCCTTCATACAGAGATATAGGTTCGTCTGTATTTTATGTGAGCATTCCCCTGGACATCCCCACACACCACACACACACACACACACACACACACACAAGATATAAGACGCCTACGCATGATTTTCTGTCAAGCTACGTCCCTGAACTTACGCATACTCTGTAAACATGTACTGTAGACTCGAACGTACATGTATATGAATATCTAATTTTTACTGCGTCGAATACCAAATACATTCATTAGGAAACAATGTTCCATCCACATATTTTCAACATCGCCCTCTTGATGCTGGCATTGTAACTTGTAGATTCAGGCGCAATTTTTAGCATATTTGATGTTTACCGAAGTATGTCATGCACCGATGTAGCATGATTTTGCAACGTATAGTTTGACTTCTAAATTGTTGTAATTCTAAAATCAAAATTAAACTATGGAATTTAGTAAAACGTACACAACAATCAAAGCAATTTCCTTGTAGATTAATATGCTTCCGTACAATATTCATGAGCATTTCTTTATATATAAATGTCATTCTTATCGGCAGTTTTTCACTAATAGTAACAATTAATACGTAAACAGTAATAAAACCCGGTCTAAACAATTTTCGGCAGATTAATGCGTTTCCTTAAAATAACTCATGTTGAATTTGTAGAAGAAAACTGGAGAATTTATACACACATGTCTGTATAAGCAGTTTGTCACAATTTCTAACAATAAAAGCATAAACAATCATAAAATCCAGTCAAGACAATTTTCCGGTAAAATAAATGCGTTTCCGCACAATTGACCTCCGTTGTACTCGAAGCAGAAAACTTTAGCATTTCTCCATATATGTTCATTATGACCGTTTCTCGTACTAAGACAGGAACTAAAGCGATTTGCCTAATATGACGATAAATGAGGCTCACTTCTAGATCCCGTGATTAAGTCAGAGCGCATATGGACATGAAGAACCATCAAGTGACAAATGTTAAGATGTGTCAACGCCATCTACTCCTGACAGACACGTTACTTAAGTCATTAGGGTAATGACGAAGTCTTTCCTGGGTTCTTTCAAAGAGGAAAAGAAATTAAATGATTATTAGCAGTTTCCTTCAGTTTTTTGAAATTGGGAAATCGTTGCATTTCAGCATTGTTGTTACCTGGTGAAGACCCCTGTCTGCAGATCAGCATGATGACATACATGCATGTTAACGATGTCGGATTGTCTTCTATTAAAAAAAACTGATATCATGATAGCACTGAGAAAACCGCTGTCAACAGCTCCTCTCAACAAAAATGTATCTTTTTGGAACCATAGGCACGTGCCTGTGTATTTTCTCAGAAAAGGAAAATTTAAACGCTCCGCAAATATCATAATATCATATCTCACTTTTAATCGACGTGAAGAACCCAGAAATAAGATACCTTCATTGAAAAGATTGTTAAAAAATGTTTATATGAATACGCATTGATCCGAATGAAACAACAGTATTGTCTTTTTCAATGGCATCATATAAATATACATGTAACTAAATAATTAACCCCACACTTACATGTTTAACATGTTTTTAGATTTCTCCTGTACAAATAAATCCAAATACATTCAATATGCCTCTATGTAAAAACTCACATGTAAGTTTGTATCGTTTGATATTACTGTTCATTCTTCAAGAAGATATTGATGAAATTAAAAAAAGGAACACGTTATAAAGTGTCATAATTTCATAATTGACACAAAAATTGATCATGACCTATGAATATTAGTTCCTTACATCACGGCCAATTCTCCAAACCGTAGAAATTAGGTCTAAGATAAACCAGTTACAAGGTTAACAGGAGTAACAAATGAAGTCCATCGCCTCTTCTGATGACCTGAACACCAATGTTGGGAAATCGGTTGCAAATCATAATCAATCATCGGTTGGAATCGGTTGCCACTTCCGATGCGATTTCGACGATTATAATCGGTTTATTTTTTGATTTTTTTTTTTTAATTTTTATTTGTGAGTTTCGATCATACAAATACAGTTTCAATTTTACAACATGTAGTAAATATAAGATTTGACATAAATATCAATAATAAAGTTAAATGTTGAGTCGGTTTGAAAAACAAATGGAGTACATGCATTGGTTGATTTATGGTAATGAATAATAATCGGTTTATTAATCTACGCAGTGCTACGTTCACAAATGGTTTTTGGTTAGTAGCTTACATAATTACCCGATACTATAGTGTACTTGTGCCAGTTCTTACAAAACATTAGGTGTTTCAAGGACAACATACTAAGTTTTCACATGCTTTTCTTTTTTATATGCTCGCAAATCTCACAGGCCGTCATTTTAATTTTCAGAGAAATTTCTCTTTACGGTCGGATAAGTGTAAAAGCCGGAACCTGTACCTTTATTTGGAGTGCGTTCGCACTCTTCTGTTAATCGATTATGAGAGAATGACCTCGATTATCGACATCGAGAAGCTTTTACACGCCGCTAATCGATATCTTCCGATCATCGGCGCATCACGTCTGAACACGTTTCCCATGGCTATTGTGTATGTGCTAGAACAGACATGTACTCTCGATAAAATACGGAATATTCCAAACCTTATATCCTCCTCCTCCTCTTCCTCCGCCCCCTCCTCCTCCTCATCTCATCTATCATATTCACCATCCATGTCTAATGTGTGGATTATTAGAAATGTAAAAGAGTTTTTAAATTTTTGTATCCAACATATTGAATATACTCTCACTTCAATCGGAATCTAATTGAGTTAGTCTCGGACCAAGACGTCACAATAGATAGACTTAATGTTACGTCTATATCCGTTTTATCGGCATGAAGGATCCTCAAGTTAATAAGAGCACTTCAGGAATGTTTAAACTCATATAATAAATGTACTAATATTTATTAATGGACTGTATTATGTCTGCAATAAATCGACTACTTTCACGTACGAAATCTGACTAAAGTCACAAATGATTATAATTGACATGGCTTGCTACGTTGTATATTCCTAAGACATGTTTCATAAATTATACTTATCTGTCTGTCTTCTGTCTGTCTGTCTGTCTGTCCGTCTATCTGTATGTATGTCTGCAAATCTTTCTGTCCGTCCGTCTGCCGTTCTGTCTGTCCATCAGTCCGTCTATATGTATTTCTGTCAGTCAGTCAGTATGTCTGTCTGTCCGTCCGTCCGTCCGCCCGTGTGCATATTTGCCTGTTCAATCGTTCGTCCGTATGTCTGTCCCCTGTTTGTCCGCCCGTCTTTCCGTCTATCAGTCTGTCCGTTTGTCCGTATGTATGTGTGTTTGTCTGTCTTTCTATATATCGACCTGCCTGTCTGATTGCTTGCCTGCCTGCCTGCCTGCCTGCCCGTCTGTCTGCCTGTCTGGCTGACGGACTGACTGACTGTATGTCTGTCTGTCTGTCTGTCTGTCTGTCTGTCTGTCTGTCTGTCTGTCTGTCTGTCTGTCTGTCTGTCTGTCTGTCTGTCTGTCTGTCTGTCTGTCTCTTGGTCTGTCTCTTGGACTGTCTGTCTAAGCAACAAAGCTAATTAACGAAGTAAAAATAAGTTAAGCACAGATGTAAGACATCCAAGGCACCGCAAAGGTTTTAAACAAGCAGATGACTATTGATAGGCATTGAAGTATAAAATTTGACCTTATCTGGTTTCACACTGTGATCACCGTGGGCTGGGTTGGGGCAGTGGGGTGGATTGGGAGGTTCCAGTTGGTTGGACACAGCCTCAGGCTGCAGCGGCATCAGGAAAGGGGCGGAGCGTTACTTACCAACGACAGTGCTGTAAGCCCTTGTTCCCCAAGTCGGACTTATTGTTTTATATGTAAATGTATATAATAAACTAATCAAGTGTCCAGCTCGTGGGTTCGAACCCCGGCCGGGTCATACCAAAGACTTTAAAGTTGGTAGTAGTGGCTTCCCTCCTAACGCTCGGGGCTACGGGGACAGCATTACGCCTGACTCGTCGGTGTCAGTATAATGGACCGGCCGGGTTCAGTCCCTGGGCACCTCATAAGTGCCCCTGTGCTGTAATGATAGAAATGTCGCTGCGCAATATCGGCAAAAATGCCGGCTAATCCCTAATCCCAACTCAAGTGTCCAGCTGTCATCTCACAACATGCTGTCATCTTGCTTTGTCTTTTTTTTTTTTTGGAAGAGAGGGGGGGGGGGGGGGGGGGGGGGGGAGGGGCGGTGCTGAGAGTGGGATGATGTTGGGGAGAATCTAACTAAATAGTCCTTTACACTGTTGATTCATTACATAAATTTGGGCGAGCAACTAACTGTAACGCATATGGCGACAACACTTTTTGCTAAATGACTTTCTTCCATGTTATTTGCTACATCTGTAATTACATGCTGCATTATTAACATTGGAATACTCGGCTTCATTTGTTAAATAAGACCTGCCAAACTGCTGCGAATTCCTAGTTGTATCTTCCTTTTTTACATTGCAAGCTACGCTTTTTTGCTGCAAGCTACACTGTTAAAAGCTGAATACTCGGCTCCTTACCCTGGAAAGGGGTTAAATATATGTGATGATACACTTCCTTTAGTAGCATTGTCCTCATATACAATATATACACGTACATAATTGCACACCAAAATTCCTGTCGGATATAGAGGTCCTTCTCAAAAACGCTTATGTTTCTGGGCCACCCTTGACGCAGTTATCTCCCCTGGTAGTTTCCAAAGCAAATCCGCAACGCAAAAGCTTGCCTCTTAGCATGTTGTCCACGATTTATCTTCTGCTTAAAGAACTGGCAAGAACTTACTGACAAATGCATTATTTAGTCAGCATGCTAAAGAGTGTTCAAACAGATAAGAGATACTTCCGATGCATTTGGCTTTATTTGCATACGTATCTTGAACAGTCTGACTGCACTGGTTTTGCAAGCCGTATTTAAATTTCATTGTGGTCGTTTGCTCGTTTAAGAACATCAGATACAAAAATATATTTTGTGTCGCCAAACTCTTATTTTCAACGAAGATTACAGCAAGGATTGATGCAGAGTAGCAACAAGAGTTAAATATGTATTTTAAATATTGAAAAACGTTATCTGGCGCAGGACAACGTGGGACGATCAGTGATTTGGCCTAAGTTGTGCTGGAAATATATTTAAATAATTGTCCTTTAAATGTGCAGATATGCTGCACCTTTGTTTTGTATAATGTCGTTATATATTATATCAATATTTTACTTAATATATAACCAAACTTTATATGGATACCATTCAAAAATAATAATCGAGCATCTTTTTTAAAAACTCTGCACTGTATTATTAACAAGGAGAATGTACCCCTTTTAACCTATAAACCTTTTAACCTACAATGTTATAATCATTCGGAACACTCCATTTATTATTACAAAACACTTATCCTGATATCGCCAAGAAGTTAAGAATTAACTGATGATAACAACATTATCGTCTTATAAGCATTTCTTAAACGGCACTTCATCCGTCAGACCGAACGCTAAACAGCATGCGAGTTTCTGAGTAGAAGTACCGGAACACCGGTATTTGAGCTTGACAACCCAACATACATATAACATATATCTTGGTGCATTTTTCGGGACTCGAACCCACTCGGCCGATGTATCAGGGGAAGTAAACATTGACTACGTGATATGACCGTCTGCGGCCTGCCGGATCTACGATGTACCTTTGAAGGAGCGTGGATTTTCTTCAATTGTCAATGTACGTATCTCCAAGAAGCTTTGTGATTATTGCATTCTCCACCCTGCACATGTCATTTTGCATATACATAAAATGTCACTGCTGTTTGTATGTCTTTAAGAGTATCGGTATGTAAGATTCCGTCTATTGCTGGATTGGTATTCAACAAATGTTCAGATAATTGGGGATTAAAGGGATAAGTTCAACCACTGAACCTTTTCTTGCAACCGTGTAGATCAAGGGGTGTTCATATCTTCACAACGAAACATTGCACACCAGGTGAAACAGGTTCGGCGAACCAATCAAATTTCACCATCATCACTCAGGTGGACGTCAGACCGTACCCAGGACACACGATTTGCACGAGATCTTATTATTACACATCTGTTTTTGGCGGACTTTCATAGTTAGAAAGAAAATGGGCAATGGTGGTTGTGTTTTGAATCGAGATTGGAAAATTGTATTTGAAACGACATCATCACAAAGACATAAGATGCACCTGTAAGTAATATTTCACACCATTCAATATAATTTTAAATCAATCAGGTGTGTGCATTTTGGGGGCAGATATTTTACTTTACTGAAATAAACATTGTACATATTGACATATGCCAAGAAATGGTATCCAATCTAGTTAAAGCATCGATAATACCCTTACTAGGTAACAGATTGTAACGTAGTGCAAATAGGCACTTTTACAATCTTGATGGTGGAAAATTGAGACATGTATTAGATATCGGTTAAATGTCGGATACCACCTTTAAATTTTAACCGGTCCAAAAATACAAATTGACAAGATCACTGAACATAAACATTTGGAACTTCACAGGCATTTCTTTAATGTTTTTCACTATTTAAAGCAACCATGGTCATGTGATATTCAAATATTCAAGATTTGCACCCAAGCTACAATCAAGGGTCTATCTCAATTACAAGGGCACAAGTTGGATTAAAATTTAAAACACATGTTCCCGGCCCTCAAACCTTGTATTATAAACAAGAATAAAACATTTCTTTCCCTTAATTCAGAAACATGGTTAAAGTTTTGCCTGCAAGTACTATCAAGTGTATATGCAATATAACTGCATAAATTGGACTAAAACTTTATATATGTCTTCCAAGAGATGGTACCTTTCAATAGTCAAGTTTGACAGTTCCGTTCTGAAAATATAACCCAGGTGTTACTTTTTAAACAATGGTGCATATACTGGGTTATTCTTTCTTTTGGCCAATTATATATATGATGATTTTGGACGTTTGCTGTCTACATCTGACACATATTAACTGCTTGTGTTATTTATTAAGTTTAATGTGGCAAATCACCTTTTTATCACCGTTGCTATGCAGCGTTGCATCATTGGTAATTGTAAAATACCCGGATGTTCAGAAAACATAATTAATGTTTCTACTTGGTCTGATTCACAAAAGCTTTTTCTCTTAGCTATTATAATCTATGGACGTTTGTGAGGTCTAAAACTCCAATATTATAATGCACCTTATGATGCACACTCAACAACTTGGTGCAGAATTTTAGATTGTCCGATATTGTGACCAGCACATGCAAAGCACATTTGACCTTGTTTTAGCACCTTTTGTCTAATATTCTGACGAAAATATTTCCGTTTATAGAGTTGAGGTACTCCAGATAAAGCATATTATGGCAAGTTAGATATAAAAAAAAGCTGTTTAAAGGTGATGCCTGACAGTTTTCCTGTATCAGTTACATGTAATAGTATCTTACCCTTGTTTGTGGAAACTGGGGCATAACTATTGCAGCACTCAAACTTTTAGTCAAAGACAAGACCATTTTGAACACTATCAGAATTTTAAGACTGTACAAATTGTGAAATATTGCTTTGGGTGTTAAGCTTTACTTTTGGTTATATGAAAACATTCACTCTATATTTACGTCCTTTTCAAATCTATAAATAAGCACGTTGGGGATTTCTGCTTAAAATAGATATCGCTGTCAGCACGAACTATCCAGGTGAAGATAAAACTCGATGTCAAAAGTATATGGTCAAGTGGTTTAAAAATAGGTAACTGTGCAGCGTGGCTTAGATTGGAAATAAGAGTATGTAATGTAGAGTTTGTCATTATGCTTCCCTTTTCACATCGATTTTGGACATCAATAAACAGAATCTCACAGAATCTTTTCAGGTAATAATCGTTTTGAACTTGTTTTGATCTGGAAAAAACGACGAGGGTTTCCAGTGCCAGTGATGCTACCTAAACATTTGTCTGGGATCTTTCTCCATGTTTCTTTATTTTGTAATTTTTCATTCATTTAGTTTAATTTATTTTTTATTGTATTTATTTCATTTATTTATTTATGTGTTATGTATTTCATGTATTTAGTCAGTCAGTCAGGTTAATTGTTTTTAGATATTATTTTTTAGATAATAAGCTAGATATTTAGTTATTTATTTTATTTAATTAGTCATTTAGTTTGTTACTTAAGTTAGTTAATTATTTTACTTAATTATATGGTTTATTATTTAGTTATTTTAAGATATTTTCTTTATTATTTTATCAGGTATTTGTTAGTTTATCTGCATTTTAAGTAATGTGTTAATGAGTTATTGTTTGATTTGGATTCTGGTTGGTTGGGATAGTTGGCTGGTTTGATTGGGATGTTGTTTTGTTGAGGTGGCATATTTATTTTGGGTTGGTTGTTTTGAAAAGTTCAGGTTGATGGTTTGGGTTTTAGTTTTGGTGGTTGGTCCGACTGCTTGGTGAATATGAGCAGCTGGTTCAGGTAGTTGGTTTAGGTGGTTGGTTCAAGTGGTTGGTTTAGTTGTTTGGTTAAGGTGGTTGGTTTAGGTGGCTGGTTAAGGTGACTGGACAATGTGGTTGGTTTAGGTGGCTGGTTAAGGTTATTGGATAAGGTAGGTGGTTTTGAATGGTTAGTTTTTAGGTGTTTGGTTTAGGTTATTGGAAAAGTGGTTGGTTTAAGTGGTTGGTATAGTTGGTTGGTATAGGTGGTTGGTTTGGATGGCAGGTTAAGGTTGTTGTTTGAGGTAGTATATTTAGGTGGTTGGATAAGGTGGTTCGTTTAGGTGGTTGGTTATAAGGTGGTTGGTTTATGTGATTGGTTCAGGTGGTTGGTTAAGGGGTTGGAAAAGATGGTTTGTTTAGTTGGTTGGTATAGGTGGTTGGTTTAGATGGCTGGTTAAGATTGTTGGTTAAGATAGTTGGTTTAGGTGGTTGGATAAGGTGGTTGGTTTAGGTGGTTGGTTATAAGGTGGTTGATTTATGTGGTTGGTTCAGGTGGTTGGTTAAGTGGTTGGAAAAGATGGTTGCTTTTGGTGGTTGGTTATAAGGTATTTAAGTTTAGGTGGTTGGATAAGTGGTCTGGTTTGGGTGGTTGGATAAGTGGTTTGGTTTAGGTAGTGGATTAGACTAACCACTTTTTCTTTTTTTCTTACAGACATGCAAGCCCCAGATGACACCTCAGATGAGTCTAGGATGCTCAGAAGACCAAGACCCAATGAACACCTGCAGGATAATACATAAGTAACTGTTGGTATCTGTTTTCATCTTTATACTTTTATACATGTCATTTATTTATTTATTTATTATCTGTGTTTATTTTGTTTTATTTTTACCTTTATCTTAACATCTTTACCTTATCATGTCTTACCTTACCTTAGCATACCCTGCCCTAACCCCTGCCCTGCCCTACCACCTCCATTTCTCCCTGCCTCCCCCCCCCCCCCATTACCCTGCTTCTTCCCCACTCCACCCCCTGCCCTGCTTCTTTCCTACCTCTCTGCCCTGCCCTGCTTCCTGCCCTACCTCCCTGCTCTGCAGTAGTTAGTTGTTAGTTACTTTCTTTAGTATTAAATGTGTTATTTATTCATTTTTGTAGGTAGTTAATTTAATTTTAATAGGATATGTATTTTGTTATTTACTAAGTCATTGTATCTAGTTAAATATGTACTTTTTTCTAATTATTTTTTTCTATTATTTGTTATAAAATAACATGTTTCCAAGAATTTACTAATATATTTCCTTTTAAATATTTATTTTACTGAGATATAGATAGATGCAAGTCCCAGATGACCAGTCCAGATGAATCGACGATGACAAGATGACCTGCCGACCAAGACTCGATGACCACCAGCCGGATAATAAGTATTTTTGTAGCTATGTCCTTGTCTTGTCATCATTTTAATATGCTTGGTTTTTGTTGTTTGATTTAGGAATGTACTAATCGCTTTTCCCTTTTTTATGTTGTTTTCTTAAGCTGTAGATGATGAAAGACCCAGATGACCACCCCAGAGGAGCCAAGGATGCCAAGATGACCAGCCGACCAAGACCCAATGAACACCTGTAGGATAATACATAAGTAACTGTATGTGTCTGTTTCCATATTTCTACTCTTACATATTCATTCATTCATTCATTCATTCATTCTTTCATTCATTCTTTCATTCATTCTTTCATTCATTCTTTCATTCATTCATCTCTTTATTTACTTAACCTTTATCTTATTTTACCTTATTTTACCATATTATTTACCATATTTAACCTTTTTCGCCTTATTTCTTTTAAACTTTCTATCATATTTTACCTAACTTTTACCTTATTTTACCTCCTTTTCAGCACAATTTACCTGTTTACCTTATTGTTTTATCTTTTCACCATATTTTACTTTCCTTACTTTATCCTTTTACCTTATTTTACTGTTTTGCCTTATTTTTTTTTTAACTTTTACCATATTCTACCTTACCTTTTACCATATTTTTACCTTACCTTTTACATATCTTTACCTTATCGTTTACCATATTTTACATTACCTATTACCATATCTCACCATATTTTACATAACTTTTACCATATTTTCACTATATTTTACAAATTTATCTTATTTTTTATTCTTTTTCGATATTTTACCTTATTTTCACCATATTTTCCTTTTTCTTTTTCCTTTTTACCATTGTACTTTATTTCTTTATCAGTTTACCATATATAACCTTTCCTTTTATCATTTTTTTACTTATATTTAACCATATTTTATATTACTTGTACCATATTTTACCTTATATTCATTATATTTTACCTTTTTACTTTCTTTATTATTTCAACTTATTTTACCTTTTTTACCTATTTTTTTACCTATTTTGTTTTCTTTTACCATCATTTACCTTACCTTTTTTCATATCTTTACCATATACTTTACCTTTCCTTTTACCATATTTTACATTAATTTTTACCATACTTTACCATATTCTTACCATATTATACCTTTTTAACTCATTTATCTTCATTCCATATTTTACCTTATTTTACTATATTTTACCTTATTTTTTTAATCTTATTTTATGTTTCTACGATAATTTTACCTTATTTACCTTATTTTATTTACTTCTTACCATATTTTACCTTACCTATTACCATTTTTACCTTAAGCTATTACCATACTTTACCTTATTTTTACCTTTTCTTACCATATTTTACCTTATTTCACAATTTTTTACCTTTTTTATCTTATTCTTTTGTCCTTTTACCATACTTTACCTTACTTTTACTATATTTTACCTTATTTTTACCATATTTGCCATACTTTTTACCACATTTTACCTTTTTACCTTCCTGCCCTACTCCTCCTGTCCTGCCCTGCTTCCTGCCCTACCTCTCCTGCTCTGCTTCCTGTCCTTCTTCCCTGCCCTACTTCCTGCCCTACCCCTCCTGTCCTGCTCTGCTTCCTGCCCTACCTCCCTTCCCTACATTAGTTAGTTACTTAATTTTGTATTTAATGTGCTATTTATTCATTTGTAATAGGTAGTTAGTTTAGTTGTATTAGCAAATAATTTTGTTATTTACTAAGTTATTGTATCTAGTTAAATAATAATGTACTTTTTTTCTAATTAATTTTGTAGTTTTTTCTCTATTATTTGTTATAAAATAACATGTTTCAAAGAATTTACTAATATCTTTCCTTTAAATATTTATTTTACTGAGATATAGATAGATGCAAGCCCCAGATGACCAGTCCAGATGAATCGACGATGACAAGATGACCTGCCGACCAAGACTCGATGACCACCAGCCGGATAATAAGTATTTTTGTAGCTATGTCCTTGTCTTGTCATCATTTTAATATGCTTGTTTTTTGTTGTTTGATTTAGGAATGTACTAATCGCTTTTCCCTTTTTATGTTGTTTTCTTAAGCTGTAGATGATGAAAGACCCAGATGACCACCACCCCAGAGAAGCCAAGGATGCCAAGATGACCAGCCGACCAAGACCCAATGAACACCTGCAGCATAATACATAAGTAACTGTATGTATCTGTTTTCATCTTTATACTTTTATACATGTCATTTATTTATTTATTATCTGTGTTTATTTTGTTTTATTTTTACCTTTATCTTAACATCTTTACCTTATCATGTCTTACCTTATCTAATCATACCCTGCCCTAAACCCTGCCCTGCCCTACCACCTCCATTTCTCACTGCCTCCCCCCACCCCATTGCCCTGCTTCCTCCCCGCTCCACCCACTGCCCTGCTTCTTTCTCTACCTCCCTGCCCTGCCCTGCTTCCTGCCCTACCTCCCTGCTCTGCAGTAGTTAGTTGTTAGTTACTTTCTTAAGTATTTAATGTGTTATTTATTCATTTTTGTAGGTAGTTAATTGAATTTAATTAGATATGTATTTTGTTATTTACTAAGTCATTGTATCTAGTTAAATATGTACTTTTTTCTAATTAGTTTTTTTCTATTTCTTGTTATAAAATAACATATTTCCAAGAATTTACTAATATCTTTCCTTTTAAATATTTATTTTACTGAGATATAGATAGATGCAAGCCCTAGATGACCAGTCCAGATGAATCGACGATGACAAGATGACCTGCCGACCAAGACTCGATGACCACCAGCCGGATAATAAGTATTTTTGTAGCTATGTCCTTGTCTTGTCATCATTTTAATATGCTTGGTTTTTGTTGTTTGATTTAGGAATGTACTAATCGTTTTTCCCTTTATATGTTGTTTTCTTAAGCTGTAGATGATGAAAGACCCAGACGACCACCCCAGAGGAGCCAATGATGCCAAGATGACCAGCCGACCAAGACCCAATGAACACCTGCAGCATAATACATAAGTAACTGTATGTATCTGTTTTCATCTTTATACTTTTATACATGTCATTTATTTATTTATTATCTGTGTTTATTTTGTTTTATTTTTACCTTTATCTTAACATCTTTACCTTATAATGTCTTACCTTATCTTAGCATACCCTGCCCTAAACCCTGCCCTGCCCTGCCACCTCCATTTCTCCCTGCCTCCCCCCACCCCATTGCCCTGCTTCCTCCCCACTCCACCCACTGCCCTGCTTCTTTCTCTACCTCCCTGCCCTGCCCTGCTTCCTGCCCTACCTCCCTGCTCTGCAGTAGTTAGTTGTTAGTTACTTTCTTTAGTATTTAATGTGTTATTTATTCATTTTTGTAGGTAGTTAATTGAATTTAATTAGATATGTATTTTGTTATTCACTTAGTCATTGTATCTAGTTAAATATGTACTTTTTTCTAATTAGTT
This sequence comes from Sinonovacula constricta, assembly GCA_007844125.1. Taxonomy (NCBI): domain Eukaryota; kingdom Metazoa; phylum Mollusca; class Bivalvia; order Cardiida; family Solecurtidae; genus Sinonovacula; species Sinonovacula constricta. The sequence goes on along the minus strand of CM017555.1, from coordinate 61,556,320 downwards.
TTCTTTCTATTTCTTGTTATAAAATAACATATTTCCAAGAATTTACTAATATATTTCCTTTTAAATATTTATTTTACTGAGATATAGATAGATGCAAGCCCTAGATGACCAGTCCAGATGAATCGACGATGACAAGATGACCTGCCGACCAAGACTCGATGACCACCAGCCGGATAATAAGTATTTTTGTAGCTATGTCCTTGTCTTGTCATCATTTTAATATGCTTGGTTTTTGTTGTTTGATTTAGGAATGTACTAATCGTTTTTCCCTTTATATGTTGTTTTCTTAAGCTGTAGATGATGAAAGACCCAGACGACCACCCCAGAGGAGCCAATGATGCCAAGATGACCAGCCGACCAAGACCCAATGAACACCTGCAGCATAATACATAAGTAACTGTATGTATCTGTTTTCATCTTTATACTTTTATACATGTCATTTATTTATTTATTATCTGTGTTTATTTTGTTTTATTTTTACCTTTATCTTAACATCTTTACCTTATAATGTCTTACCTTATCTTAGCATACCCTGCCCTAAACCCTGCCCTGCCCTGCCACCTCCATTTCTCCCTGCCTCCCCCCACCCCATTGCCCTGCTTCCTCCCCACTCCACCCACTGCCCTGCTTCTTTCTCTACCTCCCTGCCCTGCCCTGCTTCCTGCCCTACCTCCCTGCTCTGCAGTAGTTAGTTGTTAGTTACTTTCTTAGTATTTAATGTGTTATTTATTCATTTTTGTAGGTAGTTAATTGAATTTAATTAGATATGTATTTTGTTATTCACTAAGTCATTGTATCTAGTTAAATATGTACTTTTTTCTAATTAGTTTTCTTTCTATTTCTTGTTATAAAATAACATATTTCCAAGAATTTACTAATATATTTCCTTTTAAATATTTATTTTACTGAGATATAGATAGATGCAAGCCCCAGATGACCAGTCCAGATGAATCGACGATGACAAGATGACCTGCCGACCAAGACTCGATGACCACCAGCCGGATAATAAGTATTTTTGTAGCTATGTCATTGTCTTGTCATCATTTTAATATGCTTGGTTTTTGTTGTTTGATTTAGGAATGTACTAATCGCTTTTCCCTTTTTATGTTGTTTTCTTAAGCTGTAGATGATGAAAGACCCAGATGACCACCCCAGAGGAGCCAAGGATGCCAAGATGACCAGCCGACCAAGACCCAATGAACACCTGCAGGATAATACATAAGTAACTGTATGTATCTTTTTTCATCTTTATAATTTTATACATGTCATTTATTTATTTATTATCTGTGTTTTTTTGTTTGTTTTATTTTTACCTTTATCTTAACATCTTTACCTTATCATGTCTTACCTTATCTTAGCATACCCTGCCCTAACCCCTGCCCTGCCATACCACCTCCATTTCTCACTGCCTCCCCCACCCCATTGCCCTGCTTCCTCCCCACTCCACCTCCTGCCCTGCTTCTTTCTCTACCTCCCTGCCCTGCCCTGCTTCCTGCCCTACCTCCCTGCTCTGCAGTAGTTAGTTGTTAGTTACTTTCTTTAGTATTTAATGTGTTATTTATTCATTTTTGTAGGTAGTTAATTGAATTTATTTAGATATGTATTTTGTTATTTACTAAGTCATTGTATCTAGTTAAATATGTATTCTTTTCCAATTAGTTTTTTTCTATGATTTGTTATAAAATAACATGTTTCCAAGAATTTACTAATATCTTTCCTTTTAAATATTTATTTTACTGAGATATAGATAGATGCAAGGCCCAGATGACCAGTCCAGATGAATCGACGATGACAAGATGACCTGCCGACCAAGACTCGATGACCACCAGCCGGATAATAAGTATTTTTGTAGCTATGTCATTGTCTTGTCATCATTTTAATATGCTTGGTTTTTTGTTGTTTGATTTAGGAATGTACTAATCGCTTTTCCCTTTTTATGTTGTTTTCTTAAGCTGTAGATGATGAAAGACCCAGATGACCACCCCAGAGGAGCCAAGAATGCCAAGATGACCAGCCGACCAAGACCCAATGAACACCTGCAGGATAATTCATAAGTAACTGTATGTGTCTGTTTTCATCTTTGTACTCTTACATATTATATATTTTTAGTTGTTTATTTGTTGATATTTAAATAACCTTTTTTTTTGTTAATTGTTTAGTTATTTTAATTTATTTAGGTATTTTAATATTGTATTTGTTTTGTTTGTTATTTATTAAATATTGTGTTGGTTTTGTTTGGTTTGTTTGTTAGTTTGGATGGTTGGTTCAGGGTTATCAGTTGTGGGGGTTGGTTCAGGTTGTCAGTTGTGGGGGTTGGTTCAGGTTGTCAGTTGTGGGGGTTGGTTCCGGTTGTCAGTTGTGGGGGTTGGTTCAGGTTGTCAGTTGTGGGGGTTGGTTCAGGTTGTCAGTTGTGGGGGTTGGTTCAGGTTGTCAGTTTGGGTGGTTTGTTTTGGGTTTGTTGGTTGCTTGGTTGGTAAAGGTTTTCAGTTTGGGGCGTTGGTTCTAATTGTTGATTTGGGTGGTTGGTTATAGTTAATTTTAATAGTTTGATCATATAAATAAATTAAAATTAAAATAGTAAACATGTTTCTAAGAATGTACTAACCACCTTTTCCTTTGAATGTATTTATAACTGAGATATAGATGATGACCACCTAAGACGAACCAATGACGTCAAGAGGACGGTCGACCTGGACCTGAGCACCACCCACATGAGGGGGGCGCCTGTGACGTAGTGGCAGAGTCGCCGATATTGTAACTCCTCTGACTGCTTAGATTCCCACAGCATAGGTTCGAGTCCATTTGGGTCAAAGGACTTAATGTGGGAAAGTGTTCCAACTGTCATGCGGTGCGCTGGTGTCGTCCACCACAAAAACAGCTGGACATTACTGTAATGGCTAAAAGTTGGTTGCTGTGATGTATCTCAATCAAAGCTGCTGAAAGCGTTGGAAGACTGGCGCGCCGGTTGAAAGTTTAGTACCAAGGGAGTAATCAAGATGTCTTGAACGGCGAAATGCACATTAAGGAATTGGAAAGATTGCTGTTGATGGTCTTACATTAGCTGTCATAGGGGAGCAATGAATAACAATAAGTCGTTTTCATATAAGAATTTAATGTAACAAAACTTTGAAAAACATTTGAAGATGAACAAAAGAGAGGTGGAGAAGAACAAAAGAATAAAACTTTTCCTGCACAGATATCATTACTCGAAACAAATGAAACTATGTGTATGTTCTTTTCGTTTGTAAGTGACAGTCACTATCAACAACATTAGCAAATAATTCAGTATATTCAGGGATTTCAACAGATCCAGATATTTGCATTTTGATGCAAGGAAAGTTGAGGTTTTCCAGTTTTGACCTCACCTAAATCTTAGGTTGGGGGTCATTTTGATGCAGAAGCGCAGGATAAGTGGTCAAATTTTGCAAGAATAACCATAAATGTAGTATGTATAGCATTTAAAAAATGAAGTAAATACTAAGTGGACCCCTGTAAATATATGGAAATGAAGTTAAAACAATTTTACAATTAGTTGTGTCAATCTGATCACGACCCCTAGAAAATTGTCAAAGAAATTCTCAACAAAAGTGAAAGCTATTGAAATCCCTGAGTATACAGTACCGTGATGATAACCATTAACTTTGCTGTTGTAATTGGTTCATGCAGTAGAAGTACAGTGATTGTCAACAGTAGCACAGCATGAAGGTTACGTGAACGGTTGCGGTCATCAGTATTGTAACATATCAATCTCATTTAAATCACATCCTAACTTTCGCTTCATTCCTTTCCGCGGAATGAAGCGAAAGTTAGGATGTGATTTTAATGAGATTGTGTATCATATATGTAGGAAATAAATATTTAATAATGCTAGAAGGAGGAGTCAGTTTAAAGCCGGACATTTTCTTTCAAGTAAAACATGAAAACATACTAGAAAACTGTATTCCACCAATGGATGTCACTGCTACCTTAATATTGCTTAGGAAACTCTCCATCCACAGAAGCTTACAAAAATGGCAACCCACGCTAGATTTTCCGGCAATTTTGGTCACGTGACTGATTTGTTTATAATCGTAGCCTCCTGTATTTAGGTCTAGATTTCAAGACAAAAAAAATGCCGAAGTACAGTTAGCTTATTAAACTAACACCACACCACAAACGTTACGAAAAATGCATTATCTGAAGTAAACAATAAAAAACCTTTTAGTTCTAGTGCAGTTATGAACAGCTTCCGCCACAACTGAAGTAGTGTCAACAATGAAATGCATAAGGCCCACGTAGCTTAAGAGACTGAAACAGTTACAATCCTAATATTTACGTCGATCGCAACAATGCATTTACAAAAATATTTGCCAACTTACTTACGGTCCTTGAAAGCTGAGCAGAAACTCGATCAAAAGCACTCCGATCTATCCAAAATGGCGACCAACGCTATCTCCCGCTTGTCACGTGACTGATTTGTTTATAATCGTTCTTTTAATATTCCTTTTATATTTGTTCGAACAACAACATTACATTGTTTCCTTGTTTTTATTTGTCGCATTCCCTTACGACTGTTCGCATTCCTTCGTAATATTTGTGTTTTATAAAAACGGACTACTTCTTATGCCGCACAACTACTTGAATACGCTCTCGTGGTCGCAATGATACACCCGAAGTTAACAACCGCACGTCGCCGTGTTCACAGCATCGTTACTTAAGACTGGCGCATGCGCACCAGTCTAACAATAATTGTCCATATCATAGTATGTCAGTTTCCACAGGTCTTTTTCAATCACTTTGTATGTCAGTCCAACTATTGCTTGCATACGTATTTTGTCATTACTCGTCCTTTTTCTACAAAGCTTAAACCTGGCTACAATGAGCGGGAGGGTCCCTCGCGATACCCCTGCCTCTGAGCAGACAATACTGATGTACATCATTGGGATGAATTGTGAAATAACAAGATTTGCATTTAGCCAGGTGGTGAATCTTGTGTCAATAAGTCATAGTTATCTTCCAGTCAGGACATGGTATCATGGATGTTTTAGGGCAGTCAACTAAACGTCATAAATAAATATTTGTCAGTTCATAGTCAGTAAATCTTGGGACATTGCATCCATGTTGTCGGCAAGTAATTTAAGCTTAAATCACGATGTCTCATTTGATCTTAAGTCATGGACTCATATGGCATGATGTCTTAGTTGATCTTAAGTCTTGCATCTTATACATGGTGAGCTTGAGTCATGGACTCTTGTGGCGTAATGTCTTAGTTGACCTTCAGGTGTTGACAGTTATGGCATGATGTCTGAGAAATATAACACTGTAAACAGTTGTACACTTAGTTATTTTTTCTCTGTTTAGGATACCTGCACAAGCATATTCCATTTGATCAAGTTTCCATACGTTTGATTGTTAAGCAAACAGTTTGAGTGATCCTGTTTGAGCACGTTTGTGAGTTTCATATGGTTAACAAGTGGTTACACTGGTCCTGTTAGAGCACGTTTGTGAGTATCATATGGTTAACAAGTGGTTACATTGATTATGTTTGAGCACGTTTGTGAAAATCATATGGCTAACAAACAGTTACACTGGTCATGTAAGAGCAAGCGGTTACACTGACGCCGCTGAGCTGGTTTTTGGGTTCCATATAGTTCCATATAGGGTAAAACTGGTCCTGTGTGAGCAAGTTCGTGGATTTTCATACGGTTAACAAGCGGTCACACATTCTATTTGAGCAAGTTTATGACTTTCATATGGTTAACAAACCGTGACACTGACTCTATTTGACCGAGTTTGAGTTTATATGGTTAACAAGTGGTTACACCAATTCTGTTTGAGCAAGTTTTTTAGTTTCATATGGTAAACTAATGGTTACACAACCTGTTTGAGCAAGTTTTTGAGTTTCATATGGTTAACAAGTGGTTATACAACCTGCTTGAGCAAGTTTGTGAGTTTCATATGGTTAACAAGTGGTTACACTGATTCTGTTTGAGCAAGTTTGTGACTTTCATATGGTTAACAAATGGTTACACTGATTCTGTTTGAGCAAGTTTGTGACTTTAATATGGTTAACAAATGGTTACAGTGATTCTGTTTGAGCAAGTTTGTGAGTTTCATATGGTTAACAAGTGGTTACATTTGTTGCTACGTTTGTGGGATGTACATCGGGGGGACCAGGAACCAAAAAGCTTTCAGGTGAAAAATCAGTCACAACACAAATTGGGTGTGACATATAAATCTGGATTTAATCGACATATTACCAGTTTCACAACTATCTATGAGATGAATTCATAAAAATCAAAGAAAGGAATGGTGCCTTCACACTGAAACTAATGCGTAACTTTGTTAACTGTTTTAACCAAAAACAATTCAAGTCTATAATACTGTAATGATAATAATAAAAAAATATTCTGCAAATGGTGAAAAACGAAAGTAACACATTGATCTGTATAGACTGTTTAACATTTGCAGTATAGCCCTTTCCGAAAACATGATTGATCTACCACTACATTTAGCTCTTCAATTTAGATTTAACTTCCGGAAAACGCGCACCTGTTACTTCCGGGTAGTGAACTACGCCAAATCTAAACGCCCACTTTCCTTAGTTCATTGAAATGTATAATTTACTATCAAGTATAGACTGACGCCATGAGCAATACATCGACAAATTAACAAGTAAGGCAATGGACACGCGCGTTACTGTTGAGTTTGTAAAGGCAACTTCTGTGATAAAATGATTGATGGGGCGAGACCTTCCGTACATCGATTTCCTGTTTATGACGTGGCAGTCCGCAGCAAAGCCCATTTCTGTTTCTTTTTAAAGACGTACCAAGGTTAACATGATCTGTATTCTTTCACATTTGTCGTGGGAATGGATGACATTACTTTGCACCTTACGTACACAAAGTTATCCTTAATGCTGGCGTGTTCCATGTTGTGGACATGCTGATTTACGGATGTTTGTTTTGCTACCTAGGTGGCGAAACATTAGGTGCGAAATATCTGAGTAGCGAAGCATCTGCCATCCGACATATGTATCGTCAAAATATGACTTTGCCCTCAATGACTTCTTTGTTCCTGCCTCATATACACAATATAATTTAATATATCCCCATAAGGAAACGTTTACAATGAAAACAAATCATCATTCCATTCACTAATCTCTGAAGCGGGAGGCAGCTCTTTGCTCTGGGAAATAATTATTTTATTACCATCTTCGACTGCGCCATTATTCCGTTCACGATGCACAGAATGGTCCGATCTTGAAAGCTTTCCAATACCTTTAGCTCGCAGAGCAAATTCCACCTTCTTTCTCGTCACTTGTTTTTGTGAAAACGCATAGTCTTTCAATTATTTGACTACCGAAAGCTGATCTATTATTGAATCCCCGATAAACTTAGAATTTAAGTCAAATGCGTCCGCCATCTTGCCAAAATTTACTACCCAGTGCAGAATCGTTCCGAATGTGCGACAATTATTAAAGGGACGTAACTCACTTTTCGGAAGAGACTATAAATTATGACCCTTAAGACATTTTTTCCGGAACTAGATTACGTCCCTTACCACATCAAGACTTATGTCCCTTGAATTCGAATTTCCACTTCCAGCGACTTTACTTGCAGCAAATGCTATTATTATCAGCTACTTAGCAGCATTTAATCATACAGCTAATGGAATTCAGCGCAAATAAAATACCAAAGCAAGCACACATATTAGTATTATAATGTGTCCAATCAGAATCGAGATACAGATCACATGATCCAGTTATCCAATGGATTTAATTTGACACAATTCTTCTTAGCGTCAGCCCTTTGGAAGCCAAGTTTAAATTTTTGATTCAACCATCTCCACCCTTCTCCCCGCCACTCTGTCTGGTTCCCAGCATTATTATTATTTTGCATTTTTCTTTATATTACATATGGGCATTTGGCCTACGTGTCTAAACGCCGCCCAGATAAGAAAAAATAATGTTTAAAATAACTGTTTATGGTATTTTACAATAAAAACCCATTTTCATTCAAACAGTGTTATTATTTTTCCTTACTAGTAAAAGTAGCTTTCTGCACTCAACATAAAAATATTTGTCTGTGTGACAATAAAACTAATTATCTAATAAAATAAACAGACTATGAACAAACAAACTTAAATACAAATTGCCGAACGCTTTGAACATTTCACGACTGATTCATATGTTACTTGTACTATTTCGGAATTCAGAATTTAACTTAAAAAGCACGTTATCTTTGATACGCTTTTTATGCATGTTATGTATAAAGTTGCAGAAGCATACATGTTTAACAAATGTTTGTATGTGCTTCAACTAAATAAACTTTGATATAAAATAGCCTTAATAGAGTGACATGATACCAGTCGGGGAATGAGAGACGACCGAGGCCGTAGTGAAAGTCACTAACTTGTTAATGCTTAGGATCTCACCGCATGAGTTCAAATCTCGGTAGGGACGAGGACATCTATGCCTATCTATCTACCTACGCATTTATTTTAAGCCTTTCTTAATTAATAAAAGCTAGACGTCACCAAATCTGACCTTAATTGCGTCGGTGCGATGTATAAAAAAGAACTGAACTAAATTAATTTGATGTCGCGGCCTGACAACAGCCAGTGATTGCATGTAATGTGTATGTCGTCTGATGGAAATGTTATATTCGTTTACCGCTGCATTCATTAGGAATGACATCAGATAATGCAATACGTTTTGTGAGAAAGTTTATGTCTTTCACAGAAATGACCATCTTTATTACTCCTAGACACGAACGTATCTACAGGGCGGACTAATTATCACTTTATTCACCTAGAGATAGGGACATGTACATGTGATGCGATGAAATTCGGTTTATTTTGTTATGTTTTGGTTTCAGATACTTCGAAGAGACCAACTAAGAATATTATAGGGACGTCCAGCTGTTTTGGTGGAGAAAGACCCCAAACACATGTCTGGGTAGAACCACCGGCGCACCGCAAGTCAGCTGGAAAACCATCTGACATTATAGCCTTTTCCCCGAGCGGGACTCGAACCCATGCGGTGGGAGGTTAAGCAGTCAGAGGAGTCACAAAATGGCGACTCTACCACTACGCCACAGGCGCCCCAAACATGGAATGTGGTAGATCAACATTTCGCATAACTAACTTTTTTTATAGAAAATTTAAAAACAACAACAACACATCTTTCTACGTTATTTTCCTAGAACTGCCCTTGATACAATACCTGTTAGGAGTGTTAAACTAATAAAACCTTGTAATTTGTGTTGTGCACGTTTGCCTAATATCTTCGTTCATGCAAGGTTGACGGCAATCACTTTCATCTGTGAACTACCTACTTCACTTTAATGACTAAGAGTTTTCGCTTAATGGTATCATATTGTCCTTACGAACTTCCATTAGAGATTGGATACGACATCAAAAGGCCATCGAAGTCACTTGACAATGTTGGAAGACATAATGTACAACCGCTTGTAAATAACAGCAATGTATGCAGGTTATGGCATGACAAGAATAAGAATAGATGACAAAGTCCTATGAGCATAGCAACATATACCAAAAATTGAACAGGCACAGGATACAAGATATTCACATGAAAGCCAAATGTAAAAGAACAAATCTGTGATGAGTCATTTAACAAATAGAGTTACATGTAACCCGACAGTTACCGCCTTGGAACGGTCAGTCGGCAATATGGACCGACGGGCGTGCTTAAACCAGTTTTACAGAGCTCTAATCTCTCAAGTCCAAAAGCTGACGTTAAGTTATTTTTTTCGGCTAGGAGAACTACACAAAAGTAGTTGATTGTAAATGAAACTTAACTTTTTGAATCAAGGAATAAAAATGACCAGAGAAGATTAAATGGTTGTAGCATCCTGTTCATGCGTAGATGGAATTGATGTACCTAAGTCCGATGTCAATCAGAGGAACTACACGTAACAATCCCTATAGGATGAATTAAAGATTGTAGATTGATTTTGTTAAGAAGTCGGTAGCAGCGGCCAATTGTGATCATTATAGCACCATCTAGCTATTTTGTTGAAAGAAGACCACAGACAAATGTCTCGATAGAAACACCGGCGCACCGCAGGTCAGGTGGAAGTCCTACGCACGTTAAGTTCTTCGCCCCGAACGGGACTTGAGCCCACGAGTTGGGAGGCTACGTAGTCAGAGGAGTTACAAGTCAGCGACTTTGCCACTACACCAAGGGCACCACCCAGACAGATTAGTGTTTTATGGAAAAGAAAAAAATAAATTAAGCAAGCCAATTCCAATAAAAACTGAACTAGACTAATATATACATCATCATAATATATATATATATATATAATATAATGTAATAATAATATATATCGACGTCTCGCTTATTATTAATGAAAGAGGATTCTAGACATACGTGTTTGGGTAGAACCACCTTTTTCAATTCCTAAAAGCATGATCTCAAAATAAACTCGTACTTTAGTCTGAGGAAAGACGATTTGAGCACTGCTTTAATAATTGAATAGTACAAATAAAAAAAATAAATCGCCCAACATGCTAAAAAATGCAATTCTTAATCTTTAAAAGTAAAAGATCAGACTTTCGTCTGGTTGACATTTGATATATAATATAGGCATAATATTCGTCCACTTTATGAAGTCTAGACTAGGAAAGAAGCAGTAAAGATTCTGAAATTACGCACTGGAATTGTTTGCTATTGCCTATTCACTCGAAAAATTGTTCCACAGCCTATTCACTTAGGTAGTTTCGACATAAATACGTTTACTTAATCATTTTTTCAAATAAAACACAAACCAGATCAAATGTAATATCACTTTAATTATTGGAAATGTGGATTTAATTAGGTATAGAAATATACGAGCATGGTACTCTGCAATCTCATTAAAATCAGCTCCAGTATTACGCGTAATAGGATCTGATGACTTCCCATTACGGTTCACCTCAAATTGACCTTTTCAGTAGCCAATGAAATTCTCGGCAACAAAATCTTGTGGTATACTGCGAGCAACGTTCTACACGCTATAAAATTTTAATGGTAAAGGGTCGCGTTTAACTCGTGATTGCATGCGATCTACACACATTCTTAAACTTAACTTTACATATTTCAAAAGAGACATATATAACCTCTACAAATATGTATAAACCATCCAACAAAAAGAAGTTTTGAACTAGAAATCCTTATTTTAGTAACACTGGTAAATACATTCACAACTCGCTCGCTGCAATTGTCATGGCGGATAACGAAAGCGTTTTCGCAGTGGGTTGCGTTGAAAATCCTTTCGTATTCTACTTAAAAATGGAATTATGAAATGTTATGGTAGATACCGATAGATAAATTGTTGATTGAACAAAATGTGTAAAAATTAATGCATGCCAATAGAAAGGATGGCTGATTCAGCGGTTTAAAAAGTGGTATGTGTTGACTGGTGTATCGGGAAGGATTCTATAGTAGTTTTGAAAGGAGCGATTGCATTGGTCGAAATACGGGCACTTGTCTATGCATATTCAATTACACAAAGGTCATTTTGACACGACCTCTTATGCGATGTAGTCAGATCCTAATCACGGACAGTAGATGAGGGAAATTAGGATATGATTTTAATGAGATTGGGTACTCTGGGTGTTGAAATAAAATGATCACGTAATGTTTGTATGAATTTAAGTAAACAAATGGCATTGTCGTGTTAATTTGCTGATATAATCTTGGATCAAAGTATGATGTTGTAGACATATATATTTTTTTCACTGACGTGGCAAGTTTGTTTTTCATGTACGTTGTGCATGACAATTTGCATTTTCTGTAAATAGTTCAAATATGTTATTTTGTCATCGAAGTCCCTTTTTATTTCACTGAAAAAGAAATATTTCACTGCTTTGCATAAAACAAAAATAAAGTAAATTGCTTTACACGTTTCTGTAAGCAAGGTCTGGAGATTTTCATTGCATGTAAGAACCATGCAGGATTGCTTCGCTTCCCAACAGCTAAACAACATCCCTCACACCAGTTTTGCTAGACAAAAAAAAAACAAAACAAACTTTTCTCGCACCTTTCTTCCTTCAACGGATAGTTTTATAGTGTTTTCTAACAGGTTTGTATGAGAATGACCGAGAACTACGAGGGCATTTACCGCACTGGGATCCTTGGTATGAGCAAACTTAATTCAACATCCTCAAAATATACTCGCTTCCCCATGTGCAAATTTCAGTTAGCATTTCAAGATAAAGTCGGCCTTTATTTAAAGAAAGTTTTTGCTAAAATCCATTTTTTTAGAAAATTCCGTCGCCGCGAAACACATGCACCATGCTTTTACTTTGACTTCGCTCACAAAAGGGAAATAAACATTGCCGGCTTCCTTAAATGGCCGTGCATCCATTTTACAGAATTTGTCTTGTTCACAACAAATGGCGCCAAGGGAAATGTTTCTTTGCGGCCAGCAATTTAGTTATCGGATGGCATCATTTGTTCTTATTTTTTCAGCAAATAGATTTCCTGGAAACAAGTACTTTCAGGAAACCAGCATTTAGAGATTTTCTGATGACAATGTAAATTAGACATGAAAAGTGAAAACCATTTTATGTGCTGAAGGGCAAGAATGAGATATACCACTGTCACTTTTGGAACATATGTTTAATGAGTTTTCTAGGCGTTTCCTAGTGTGTACACGCATAAATCTGACGCTCAACGTACTGCTTTATCTTAAATCTACCATGGACAGTAACGACATGTATTTTCCCTTACCCACACTCAGCATACCTTTCGTAGACGGCTGCGTCACTCGATTTTATTCACACCTAGCCGAATTTTGGTGATTTGTGCTTCCGCGTTGTAAAATAGTTCCTTTATAAAATATATAATTTATCTTTACAAATAAACGTTCAAATTGTAACTATAAATACAAGTACGATGTTGTATGTCAAGTTCACAAATTTACACAAAGGAAGCACAGTCTTTACTGTCAGCAATGTTTGTAAGTGTTCTGTGCATAGAATACTTTGTCAGTCTGAGGCCCGTTCAAACAATTTGAGTATTTCACAGTGTGCTTAGAGTTAACTAAACTGTTAGTATGTTTACACCTGAAATAAACAGCGCGGAAATGACACAGGAGAAGAGAAGTGTATACAGCGGCACACACTTAAAACTTAATTGAAATTTTATTTATTATGAGACAAAAATATAAGGCATTTAATATTTAATATTAAATTCTCACCCACGTTTCGGGTGAAATGGACTTTCCACCCCGATTCTGCTTGTAAAGGTCTCTTCAAACGATACATATCTCGGGAAACATGGTAATTCGAAGCAAATTCCAAACCCAGATTGGCAAAATGACCGATTCGAGGTCGAAATTTCTATTTGTAGAGCTCGCCTTCTTGGATTAGAAACAATAACAAGCGGCATATGTTCTGCCATTTTTGTTGTTGCTTAAAATTACGTCTGGTTTAACACGGGCGCAAGTTTTGGCGCCATAAATCACACAAAGCAGGTGCTTTTGCGAGTTACGACTTTTATTGAAACGCAAATTTCAAGAAAAGTTTTCACTTGCTATAAATTGCGATTTGATTTGATAATGAAACGGTTCCCAGGGGTTGAAATACTTGCATCGATATCTTGATACAAGGATGGACAGAAAGAAACGTCTGGGAAATGGAATTTATCGTACCGGCTACTTCCGGTCCAGCAAAACCACATGAATAATGAATAATGAACAACATATCAGAAACTTGTAAATAAATCAGCCAAAATGCTGAAATGCCTTTACAAATTTAAACTTAAACTTAAAATTTTAATCAAAGTCTTATTATTAGAATAAAACATTTATGACAAAAACAACAACAACAAACAAACAACAACAACAACAAAACGCTATATATTTTAATCTCGATCAAATCTCGTCCGTCAAACTGTACAATATTCACTTGTTTTGATGTGGCAGATCTATGATCTGTGACCTCTGAAAAGTCTAAATCCACGGGCTTTATCGTTGAATAAAAATTGAAGCGCTATTATATTTTTAAATTAAAAAAAACAACAATCTAATCTTGTTGAAATATCCTTCCCAAACACTTTTATTCGCTTTTATGGCATAAGTTATTGTTATCTGAATGTCACGTGACCTCTGACGAGGTAAACAATGTTTTACCATGCTTCTTTTTCTTTTATATCTCTCACTTATGCTTATTTTTTCTAAACAGTAACTCAATTTACATTGCAAGTTCATATATTTCCGCTCATTTCCATTGCAAAGTCGTGTCTTTCTTCAACATACTGTATATACTAATCTACCAAAGGAACCGTTAGATTTATGTTAAGTGTGTGTTTTCTTATACTGTTTCAGTCCAACCTGTGCATAAATTACAATAAATTTCAATTTCTTGCCTTTTTATCTTTAAAAACCATTTTTCCGAATCTCGTTAACTGGAAATCGCTAATGGTTTTTGAGATCTGACAAGTTCCAGGCAGCTTCAGCATGTCCGTAAAGATATAAGTCACTTGCTATGTCGCATTTATTCATTACGTCGTCGTTAGAAGGTAATTTAGAAACAACAAACGCCATTTTACAAGAAAATTCGTTTAGAACTTTTATAACACTGACGTACACTTGTTAGGCATGCGACCTGCAAACAGGAAAATCGTTTTAGAAGAATAACAAAACGTTGTTTTTTTACTTCTGGAAATCCTGAAAATCGCATCCACTTAATATACTGTCATTTATAGTCTAGAAACAACAAATGCCATTTTACAAGGGAAATCTTTCAGAGGAATACAGTTTTAAATGTTGTTTGAAATTATGGAAAGCCGGAATATTGAAATATAAGTAGGTATAAATAACTATACAAGGCGTACGAAACATATGGTAAATTTTTGAAAGAGGTAAAACTAAAAAATGAGAAAAATGCAATCCATGGGATACCCTAAGCAATTTACGCAAATGATACTTTCTTTGGTAATTGGGTTATCTGTTTCTTTTAGATCTAATACTGCATTTATCTTTGAGGATCACACTCGAGATGCATTTGAAGATTGGGCATTTTAACAGAAATGGTATTATCGCATATTATACTAACCTCATATATACAAAAACAAGAATAATCCAGTGGTCAATATATATACTATGCGGCGCGAAGGCAAGGTGGGGCTGGGTGGTATGGTTAGTGGGGGCGCTCCCATGGCTCAGCGCTCAGAACCAAATTTTATTTGGACTGGTGCATTGTATATTGCCGTAATAAAATGTAAGATATATATATATATATATGTTTATGTACAACACCCTCCCCCCCCCACACACACATATCCAATCCAGATATTAAGCATGCATGGCCCGCACTTTTTTTGATTATATACTTAATCTCATGTGGTGAATTTTTTTTATAAATTATTGTGATTTTATAATATATTTTATAAAAATGTTGAAATTCCGTGGGAAGTAAAAATTTTAAAAACGGCATGTCATGTTCTGTAGCATGGACAGAATGTGGCATAAAATGATATAAGTACACAATGTTTATCACTTAATGACTAAATACAAAAGGTGAAATTAATTCACACATACATGCATTCGACTTGTTTTCTAATAAGATTCCAAATATCATAAAGTGAAAAATTATAGTTAATCACGAAATAAGAGATGTAATACAATTAATTTACATATTAACACAATGATAATTTCGTTCAAAAGTACACATAATATATGAAATCAAGGCATACATTACTTTTGCTCTTTACATATTTACGAAATATTTGCAAATAATATTATCAATAAGTTTGTTAACATGTCAGAGAAATATGTTGATATATATGTATAAAGCATACATTTTCATTAGAAAATACTCAAATCATTTTCTGAACAAAATTCTTTTGTGTTTTTTAAGTTCAGAGGAAGAAAAAATACAATTTATACAATTATCTAATTGCAAATAAATCATAAGTAGATAAGGAAGTTTGCCTTTTGTTACATTGCACCGACACAATTATAATCGTACTTGAGACATCCAGCTAATTACTGGTGGAAGAAGATCCCAGTCTTATGTCTGGGTAGAGCCGTCGGCGCACTGCAGGTTCGCTGAAAAACTTCTCATGGAAGTTATAGTCGGACAAAGGTTTAAGCTCTCAAGATGAACCATGGACAAACACTTTAATATGACTGTGTCTGGCCTTTTGTACCAGACTTTAATAGAGCTATTATTGGTGTTGAAATTTAAACAAGTATTCTAGATTTGGGTTTTATAATAGTTGGGGAATTCAAGCTTTAATTATCGGCTGAGATAATGATTAAACTAATAATTAACAATATAAAGTGTTTGAATACATCAATTCAGTTAATATGAATATTACCACATATATACAAATGTAGTTAAAATGTGTTAGGATAATGTGGCTATCGTATCAGATCGGGTGTTCCCTTCATATTGAAGGCAGCACCATCTATGTTTTAAGCGTGCCAGTCAACAAAAGGATCGCTGGTCAGACGCACAACTCCAACACAATTATTATAGAAAATCCCCCCCCCCCCCCCCCCCCCCCCCCTGATGTACAAAATGACTAAGATTTTCTTACATCGGTCATACGATTATTTTAAAGACCTGTCCAAGACAAAACGTTATGTGTTGCTCAATTATATTTGAATACAGCCTTGAGTCAAGCAGACACCAGAGTGACCTACTGCTGACCATAAGACCCATTTTGAAACATATGCGTCAACTGCTTTGGTACAGTTGAACCAGGGAAGGTCATAACCTGGATTACCTTAATGTGTATAACAAAGATCCAAAAAATATTAACTTTGTACAAAGTTTATTTGTTCATATTTAATGTGCAAACCACATAACCAGTATCCACTTCCTTTAAAATAAATACTTTAATCATGTAAAGTGTAACCATTAGCAACGTCTTTTAGACGTAATATTTAAACCATGTTACCAATAACCATTTCATTTGGGATTGGTTTTTAACCTATGTACCTAATAACCATTTAATTTGGTATTGATTTCTAACCCATGTAACCAATAGCCATTTCATTTGGGTTTAGTGTTTAAACCATGTAACCAATAGCCATTTCATTTGGTTTTAGTATTTAAAGCATGTAACCAATAGCCATTTTATTTGGTTTTAGTATTTAAACCATGTAACCAATAACCAATTCATTTGGTATTAGTATCTAAACCATGTAACCAATAACCATTTCATTTGGTATTAGTATCTAAACCATGTAACTAATAACCATTTCATTTGGTATTAGTATCTAAACCATGTAACCAATGACCAATTTATTTGGTATTAGTATCTAAACCATGTAACCAATAACCATTTCATTTGGTATTAGGATCTAAACCATGTAACCAATAACCATTTCATTTGGTATTAGTATCTAAACCATGTAACAATAACCATTTCATTTGGTATAAAAATCTAAACCATGTAACCAATAACCATTTCATTTGGTATTAGTATCTAAACCATGTAACCAATAACCATTTCATTTGGTATAAAAATCTAAACCATGTAACCAATAACCATTTCATTTGGTATTAGTATCTAAACCATGTAACCAATAACCATTTCATTTGGTATTAGTATCTATACCATGTAACCAATAGCCATTTCATTTGGATTTAGTATTTAGTCTGGGATGGACCGAAAATACATAAAAACATGACAAGAATAAATAAATAGAAAAAAAAAAACAACAGGACTGGAACAATAAAAAGTACGACTGGAATAAATGACGTGAATAAGCGGGGAAGAAACAATTAACACACAATGAAAATGTATAACTGGAACAAAATACGCGAAGAATGGCTATTGGATAAAAAAACACAACGCAGGAGTGGGATAAATAAGAAGAAAACAAAGCTGGAACAAAAAACAACAACAAAACAACAACATGAAAAATTGTATGACCTGAAGGAAAAACGCGAAAAGTTATGACTGGAACAAATAACATAAATAAGGTGAAATGGAACAATTAACACTAAAGGTTGTGTAACTTCGAAAGGCTATATGCTTGTTTTGATCTTTCTAGAAAAACAACAACACTGCCTATGTTTCGTGCCTCACACCTGTGATGTATACGTCTGGGTCTCTGTTCAATGTCCGTATTCGAAGGAAACTTTTAACCGAGCGATTCTTTATGTCGAAACGGTTCTGTATCCTCTCATTATGTAAGAGTTACGACCCTTGCATTAAAGGGTCAATTTGAGCGCAAAGAAAGTAACCTTTTTTCTCATGTCTTTTTTTCCTTCTTTTTATTGTGATTTGAAAAATGAAATTGTTTTTCCTTGAATATTTGGCAAAAAATGCCAGCCTAAATTAAAACAACAACAGCAAAAAATGAGTTTTTTATTAAAATAATATAAATAATATAAAAGTGATTACAATATTGTCTTCTAAAGGGTTTTCATCGTAAATATATGTGAAAAGTTAAATAATTTTAAAAATAGTGCTCAGAAAATTAAGATAATTAAATCATATAATTACCGTTATCAGACACAAGGAACTAGCAGGTTGAATTGTAAATAAACATGTTCGAAATTTTACCTTTAACCCCTTCCATATCATCACGAACGACATTAAGCACGATATTCTAAAAGAAACATACTTGGAATGTCTTGCTGGCACATTTAACACGACATTCATCTCGACATTCGAAACTTCTAAGTATGAATGTCATGCTGGCAAAACATTCGGCACGACATTTAGCTTGACGTTGAAAGCGTCTGAATTTGAAAATAGAGCTGTAAAAAACTTTCTACATGACAATAAGCTCGATATTCTAAAATAAAACAAAATTTTAATGTCGTGCTTGAACAACATTCGGGCAAGACATTCAGCTCGACATTCCACATTCACCTTGAATGTCTTGCTGGTACAGGTATTTGGTAGACATGTGCTATATACAACACTAGAACCATACAACGACAACCGGCGCTTCATTATTTTCTTTAAATAACTATTCACCTTGAATGTCCAGCTGGTACAGGTATTTAGTAGACATGTGCTATATACAACACTAAAACCATACAACGACAACCGGCGCTTCATTATTTTCTTTAAATAACTATTCACCTTGAATGTCCAGCTGGTACAGGTATTTAGTAGACATGTGCTATATACAACACTAGAACCATACAACGACAACCGGCGCTTCATTATTTCCTTCAAATAACTATTCACCTTAAATGTCTTACTGGTACAGGTATTTAGTCGACATGTGCTATATACAACACTAGAACCATACAACGACAACCGGCGCTTCATTATTTCCTTCAAATAACTATTCACCTTGAATGTCCAGCTGGTACAGGTATTTAGTAGACATGTGCTATATAAAACACTAGAACCATACAACGACAACCGGCGCTTCATTATTTCCTTCAAATAACTATTCACCTTAAATGTCTTACTGGTACAGGTATTTAGTAGACATGTGCTATATACAACACTAGAACCATACAACGACAACCGGCGCTTCATTATTTCCTTTAAATAACTATTTACCTTGAATGTCCAGCTGGTACAGGTATTAAGTAGACATGTGCTATATAAAACACTAGAACCATACAACGACAACCGGCGCTTCATTATTTCCTTCAAATAACTATTCACCTTGAATGTCCAGCTGTACATGTATTTAGTAGACATGTGCTATATACAACACTAGAACCATACAACGACAACCGGCGCTTCATTATTTTCTTTAAATAACTATTTACCTTGAATGTCCAGCTGGTACAGGTATTAAGTAGACATGTGCTATATAAAACACTAGAACCATACAACGACAACCGGCGCTTCATTATTTCCTTCAAATAACTATTCACCTTGAATGTCCAGCTGGTACAGGTATTAAGTAGACATGTGCTATATACAACACTAGAACCATACAACGACAACCGGCGCTTCATTATTTCCTTCAAATAACTATTCACCTTGAATGTCCAGCTGGTACATGTATTTATTACACATGTGCTATATAAAACACTAGAACCATACAACGACAACCGATGCTTTATCATTTCCATCAAATAAACTATTCCCAATTTTCAAAATAAAAGAAATGTACATTGTTGTTAAAGTTATCTCCCTTGCGGGTTGGATGGTTTCTTATACTTATTTCCTAATTTATTTTTCAATATTGCAAAAAAATATTTAAAAAATCGCTTATTTTTGTGATAATTCGTAAGCACTTTTACCCACTCTGATCTCAATTAATTACATATGCATGTGCATACTGCAGGCTTAGGAGTTCTCCAAAGCATGAAAAGTTAAAAACGAATACTTTTTTCTTAAATCAAAAAATACATAGAAGGTAACTTTTTTAATGGTTTAATTGATTACAGTTCCTTTTTATAATAGTAAACACTTAAAGTCATATAAAACGATTTTTGTTTTGTCATTTTCTGTTCCCATTTGGTGAGAAAAAAAGATGAGAAAAATATATTGTGACTACATTTAGATCGTTAACTATTATAAAATAACACAGCAACGTCGAAGGCCGGACTTGAGAACCGATATGAAATGGGTTGCATGCAATGTGTAATTACGTTTCATCCCACGGAACCTTTGTATTCTCTTACCGCTGCATTACGATGGTAATGATATAAGAAAAATGCATTACATAGTGTTGAAACGTTTATGTCTTACATGATAATTTCAGTCTTTATTACTCCTAGACACGAACGTATCTACAGGGTTGACCAATTATCATACTTATTCGCCTAGTCACAGGAAGGTAATGTGAAGAAACACGGAAAGTATTTGTATTTTTCTTAGATAAGTAATGAGGATATAGTTAAGGTATGGACAAGTTAATCTCGTTGACAGCAATGGCTTAACATATGACATGACATGAAAACAGAGATAGTGAAAGTAAATTTATATTTGTTAGTTAACTTGTACGTAGAGTAGGATAGAACAATAATAAAAACTGACAGATTTTAACCGTAACACGGTCGGCAATGTTCACTAGGAACGTGTTTAGTAAATCTGCGTCAAATCAATAGTCAATTAAGGAACAAACAATTCTGAAAGTCCAATTATTTATACAACACCAAAAATCACTCAGATTGGTTTTACGCAATTTGAGATTACTATTATGTCTGCATACATAAAATTCTGTTTTCTGCCATCCAGTTTGGTATTACCCTATAAAAAGTCTCGATAGAAGGGAAGTAAATTATCTAACTTGAGTGTTTATTGTCGACGCGAGGCGTCTAAATGTCTAAATGTACTCCTCCCTGTAAAGTCCTATGGATTGACAAAACATAGTTTGGAATCCCAGGACAGGCCTGAAACATCTGTAAATAATATTTGTTACTTACATTACTGATTACTAAACAAAATATAGTCTTAACTTGTCATAAAAGGTGCCATAAGCATCGGTTAGCGTGTTCAAAACTTATGTTTTAACTTTTATTTTAAACAACAACATTTCTTGGATTTTAACTTATTCCGTTTTCATGTGGTGTTCTCAACACCAATTCATGTCCCAAAAGAGGCACTATTCTACAATATAAGTGAGTCGAATCAATCAACATAAACACCCATAAATTTAATCTAGGAGCCATTTTGCCAATTCACTATTATGCAACAATCACCATTATATTTTAAATTTTAAATATTCTTAACCAGCATGGCAGAAGGCAACCCTCTCGCCATTAATAAAAAATAAATGTGATATTTTAAACTTCTGTACATGAATGCTCGCCCTATAACTATAGCTAGGGCGAGGGTAAATAAATCAAGTATTGATTTGAATTGTCCTATGGATGGCGCCATGTTGTTCCATATACGTATGAGTGTGCAATGTTAAAGACTGTTTATTCTGATCCTGTTTGGACCTATGTGAATTTATTTGAGGTTTTGCTGTTTGTATTGGCTGTTTCATTACATGTTTCGAAATCTATATATGGCCATATTGTAAATAATACATTGTGTCCTAAGACAACATCTTAAAATAACGTTATCTAAGTTTCAATGTATGTTATTAAAACATCGATAGTTGCATCCAATTAGAGCAAACGTATAACATAGATAACCGTGTTACTGAGGAAAACGGAAATTAAAAAAATGATCTGCTTCGTGATCTTCGCCTTTTATCCGTGGTATGATGGAGCTTTTGTTGACAATAAATAGCGTCTTGATCATTGTTTCTGTAAGGTCGGCAAATTCATTCCCCGTAATCAGAGGACATCGTTAGTTCGTGTTTATTCAGCAAATAGATGTTAGGAAAACGAGTATTTAGAATAAATGAAAGTTGTTTTAATCGATGACAGTTTACCTTCAACATGAACAGATAACCGTTTATTTGGTTACATTATAAAAGGCAGCTATGATACTACTATCTGTTTTATATTATTATTTTCTTGTTATACCGCACAGTCGTACAAGTATGCATATTTGCGTCGTTCCGCTAATTAGTGAAAGAACAACCCCAAGTCTGGGTAGAACCACCGGCGCAGCGCATGTCAGCTGGACGGTCTCGCTACATGAAAGTTCTCACCCCGACCGGGACTTGAACCCACGCATTGAAGGGCTCAGAAATCGGCGACACTTACCACTTCGTCTTTTTCATACCCGTAATGTGGAAATAGACTAGACATTTTGCGGATTGCCAGATTGCCGTACATCAAACTGACGCTCCACTATGCTTCTAATCGCAAACGACAAGGATTGTAATTTACTAAGTTAACAAAATCCTACAAATACTTTATATTTTCTTCAGCCCGTGATTGAGCGGTAAAAGACCCGTATACTTACATCCCAACATCTTGCGTGGATTCGAATCCTTCTAGAGGCGGAAACATAACTAAGCGATTCTACATGAAGCCGTGTTTCGTTGCATTTTCACGCCCTACATCCCGTCTTATCGCATTTCTATTTCTAATGCGCTTTAGTTCCTGGAGACATTTGCGTTGACATGATTTGCTGGCGTGCATTTGTTTACATACATATCTACTGTCCATATATGAACTCATTTGTATGTTTATACATTTATTTAAGGTATAAGTTGTGTAATAGTGACCAAATTGAACCCTGACAAAAGTTATATCACATTATTCAGCATTGTATTGTAGATTATTTTCCAAGTTTTAACAACTTTTCACCACAGCTAACTTTCGCGATTTTTATGTACTAGGTCGACGTCCTCAATTCTGACCTTTAAATAATCTCATACATGTGCAATTTGGAAGAATAAAAAATAAAGAAATCACATTAATGTCAATTGTTTTCTACATTTTATTAGAGTATAATTTTCTAAATAAAAATACTCCAAAAACATGTGAAAAACACACGTCTTTCTTTCTTTGCTATAATTTTGCTTTTTTTTGGACAAATCTTCCTCATTGACTGCGATTCCTTGTCGCCATTTTGGAGTTAAGAATTTAACGCTAGTCATTGGATAAAATTGGAAAACTAAAATGGGATGATTTTATTCTCGGAAGGCCGAGTGTTGACGTAAATGATCGTACATGTAATGTCGTAAAACGCTAAATGCCGACATTACACGAATATTCATGAGATTGATTACATATCTAATACCTTAAGCAAAATATGAACATATTTTGGATTAAAAAAATATTTTACAACCATAAAAAGCCGCCTACATGCTAATTACTAAAACATTCAGATCGTCCACATTGATGCAAAATTAACTACGCGAGCTGTATGAAAATTGTTGGCTTTTATCTCACAACAACAACATAATTACTAGCGTTTGTGGCAGATGCATATATCACTTTTCCTAAATTAAAAGATAAAGTAGTTAGAGTCCTCGGTCCTGGTAACTGATTTATTAGTTTTAATAAAGAAATGTTTTAAAGGTGTTATCCGACAGCTTGCCAATATCAGATACGTATAACAATATCAAACCACTGCTTTGAGGAATTTGGGCATAATTTTTGTACAGACGCATACTCTAGTATTAATAAATACGACTTTGAACTCTAATTGAATTGTTAGACAGAACTAGTCGCGAAAAAATCACCCTAAATATGCATTCATTTTAGCTGTTTAAAATGCTCGAGCAGGGTTCGTTGTTAAAAATAGATATCGATGTCAGAGTGGATTACCCGGAAGTGATCTCAAAAGTAAGTGGTCACGTGGTTTTCTAAGTTTAAAAAGAGCTGCATCTGTAGCGTGTCTCGGATAGGTTATACGAGGGGGGATTTATGCTTGGCTGTTCACTCAGACTAGGACATCAATGAACAGCTTTTTGCAGGACCTTTTCAGGTAACAATGACTTATTTGGTTATTTAAGAAAAGAAATTTTAGTCCAAACTGTCAAATGCCACCTTTAAAATGAAGTAATATATATTTATTATATAATAACATAAAAATACACATTTCAAGATACTATTACCCTTTATTTCGTTGCAAATGTTGTTGTTTTTATTTTATTTTTAATTTCTGTAACATATCTTACTAATTGCGTCTTCCCAAACTCATATTCTGATTCACTTACACGCAGTAAACTAAATTACCGTAAACAACAAACCCTTTTACCCAAGACAGCCATTTGTCTAAATCTCGTTCACCGGAAATCGCTAATGGCTGTTGAGATCTGACAATTCCTAGTCACTTACAGCATCGTCGTTTGACATGTCTGACATTCGCTACGCCGCATCCATTTATTTCGTACTCGGTAAGAACTGCTATAAAAAAAAAACACCATATAGAAAATAGATTTAGAAAACGAGGGACTTCCATGGCATGCGACATTTTATCAAGAAATTCGTGTTTGATGATTTAAATAAAATAAATTTTCACAAGCATACACACCGGGAATCACATATGCTGTCAATAAACTTAGCCTGTCATTTCTGAACATTTATTATACTATTCTGTTCTGTTATACGTACACGTGTTTTAAAGGTGGTGTTCATAATAGAGCGGATGCCATATCGAGATCTCAGTAGTAAGCTTTCAGGTAAACAGTGTTACAACGATGAAACTTTATATGGTAAGTGCATCATAATCATCTTTTAGACAAAGTCCCTGACTGGTAACTCCTCAGCCTCTCACCGCGTGGGTTCGAGTCCCGGTCGGGGCTAGTACTTTCATATGGGCAGGTTTTCTAGCTAACCTACGGTGCGCCGGTGGTTCTACCCAGAATCAAGTCTATGGTCTTCCTCCACAAGTTTTTAGCTTGACCTCGCTAATATGACCATAATTGTGTCCGTGCGATGTAACAAAAACAACAAACAGATAACTTCATTACTTTCTATGCACATAATTTCCATATTAATTCTTATGTTAAATCGCCTTTATTTGTATACTATGTGTGAACTTTAGGAATTTTATTTATAGCTAGTACTCTCGAAAGAATGATACATGTAAATGAATTAAAGAACACAGCAGGAAACAAAATATACATCTTTCAACATGTTAAGTAGTTAGAAGAAAATAAATGAGAATTTTATGTTTAAATGTTATTGTTCACATTTCTTTGTGTCGTTCCACCATTTTTGACTGTATAATCACACACACACACACACACACACACACACACACACACACACACACACACACACACACACACACACACACACACACACACACACACACACACACACACACACACACACACACACACACACACACACACACACACACACACACACACACACACACACACACACACACACACACACACACACACACACACACACCACGCACGCACGCACGCACGCACGCACGCACGCACGCACACACGCAGGCACGCACGCACGCACGCACACACACACTCACACACACACACACACCATACACACACGCACGCACGAACGCACGCACGCACGTACACACAACAACAACAACAACAAAAACAAACAAACAAAACACACACACACACACAAAACAAAAAAACATGACCCTAACCCTCCAAACAACACTAATATTCCAAAATCTTTCTTTAAGATTATTGATATTTAAATTGCACATGCTTTATTCTACTTGTTTGCTTAAAATTTTCATCCCCGCATGTATTCAACGCCAGTCCTTAAGTGTCCTTTTTATTCTTCTCCCCCGCTGACTTTACTGTATTTTACACGCGGCTATACATCATTTCTTCTAACATTATCAAGTGTCTTCGATAGCCTCTTGATGTCGTGTCCATTCACTAATGATAGCTTACTAAAAAATAAGTTGCCATAACGTGAGAACATTTCGTTATTGAAGTGAAGTAGGTACATGTTGTGTCCAGATAAATGCGATTGATGTAGACCTCACAAAAAAGGAGACGTCAGGTAAACTGGACGCTTATTGCGCTCGAACACAACAGTTTACTTGGTGAAGTCGTTGATGCGAACATCAAAAAAGTGGGAGAGGTAAATAGATTAAAGCAATAAGTCAGCAATAAGTCAGCAATAAGTGAGCAAGTAACACAAACATTTGAAACGTCATGGTTTTTATTTAAAAGTTCTCAAAAACTATAAATCCCGAAAAAAGTATGTATAACTTATATTCCTGAGGCCATAGAATGGTTAAAAAAATGAAACGCAAAAATCCGACACCATTTAATAGGTTTTCATATGCAACCTATGTATGAAAAGTTGCAAATTTATTATAATTATCTATATAACTAAAGTGCACAAGCAGAAAGTGCACATGTGCAGCAGCTTCACATTACACAAATTAAGTATTGTTCAGATAGCATTTTTCTCGAACGTAGTATGTTGTTTCTTTCTCAGTATCTTATTTTTTTTTCAAAGTTACTTTGAAAGTTACAGACACACAAAAATAAATAAAAATATAAAAAAACTAAATAAAATAGAACGCCATTTACCGAATTCGGACCCGTGTTTTATCAAGTATAGAAAGTCCGCAATACAAACTTTTCTCTATGGGCAAATTTCAGTGAGCATTCCATATATAGGCATCGCGCTCTAGTGCGTCGCCAATTATCAGGATCAATGTGGTAGTCACTTTATATATTACATTACATAAACAAGGAAGAAATAGCACGGATGTAAGACATCCAAGGTGCCGAAGAGAGAATATGCTTTAAACAAGAAGATGGCTATCCTGGGAACTTAACCCTGTCTTAAATTGTCGAGTCATTACCTAAGTATGTGATTGTAACATGAGTCTGTTGGGAACCAGACTCTCTGCTACTTAACTTTCTTTCATGTTGTCTGCTACAGCTGTAGTTACAAGCTGCATTGATAACACCGGCATTCTCGGTTTCATTTTTAAAACATGATTTCCTATAAATGGTCCTACCTTTTTATAATTGCAAGCTACACTTTATTGTTGCATGCTACAGTGTTAAATGCGGTAAACTTGGTTTGTTTCAAAAGAATGGTCCCGCAGAATAGTTACGATTTCCTGATTTAGCTACACTATCTTTCACATAAAAATGTACAGAGCAGCGCCAACAACCTAGGAGATTAATTCTGACATGTATCCTGATCAAAATTAGTCATTTCATTCATTCAGTTTTTTGTGGCCGCGTTATCGATCCTGGGAAAGCTGGGAAAGGATGGCGCCATGTTGTTACATATATGTCATGTCATGAAATTTCGGTCAACCGTCATTACTAAAGTTCGGTGAATATCAGAATAAAAGCTTTTTGTTTAAATTTTAATTTATAATTTAGTTACACCGTCTATCACTTGATATAGGTTATGCACTACTTGTATATGGTTAATTTGTTTAAATTGTTACAACGCTGTACTAATATACAAGTGAAAATAAAGTTCTGTTCTGTTCTACTGTTTCTATCTGGACCACTTTCCTTGCGTCAAAAGTTAGCTTCCTCTGTTTTTTGTTTCATATATTCTAATAAACTTTTTATTTAGTATCATTTAGAACTAAACGCCAGCTAATCAGTTCGTTTTTTTACGGGTTTGTAGTATCGTTACAAATAGAGTTGTTAGATTGCAGATCTCTTTCATAGTCAGTACTACCCACCCCTTATTAATCTGTTCTTTATGTATAAGCTTAAAAAATGCTCATTTCTGTTTCGTTAATCAGAACAGAACAGAACAGAATTTATTCATTAGACTTGTACATACATACACTGTGATACAAAAACAAACAACCTTGACAGACTGTTATCGTGATGTAGGCAAAAACAATTAATATGGCTTATAACTTATACATTAATGTTTCCTTAAAAGAGGAGAGTAATGTTACTTTAGAGAGGAAAATACTAAAATGTAATATCAATATACAGATTTAGTAAATAAATACAATTAATTCTCGCTTTAAATGCGTGTTTAACAAACTGAACAATGTTAATAAGAACTTTCCTGTTCCTTGAACTCATCATCGGTCAGCAGTCAATTTTAGATTTTAAGTACTTTTAACGCGAGTCATTATACAATGGACAAATAACTACAAAATGATATATATCTTCAACTTCTCCTGTATTACAAAATGTACTTACCCGCTCGTTTCTCGGTAAATAACTATTTGAATATCGACCTGCCTGCATTCTTAACGAAATACGTAGACGAGTAATGTGAAACGTAGATCATAAAGTACTAAATCCAAATAAGGTTCGTATTTAAAACATGATTTAAAAACTTTACATTCTTCTAGTTCTTGGCTGCTTCCGACATATGCCTTGTATAAAACAATCTACAGCGACACTTTCTAACAATTTCAATAGTTCGTTCTTGTATACTGTGCTATTTATAACTATGACTGTTTACCTTAAATCATGATACGCAATATATATAGTAAACATTATTTTTCATTTACTATATAGCTGTATATCCTCTTTGCTTTTCATTTTTCTAAATGTAAAGCTGCATCTTCAACTGATGAGTATCGACATAAGGGTTAAACAATGCATAAGAATACTTTGATTTAGATTAGATTTGAGTTAGATTTTGAAAAGATATCAATAGAAGACAATTTGTCATACGAGGGCCAGTTAGTACGCCTGTTAATGTTTTCCTAGTCTTTTATTGCTAGAGATGAGCGAAATTATTTACATGTAAATGTATAACAAATGTCAAAAAAAGTCTGAAAAGGATCCAATGTACTGAACTTTACAAATGTCATATAGTAAATGCTCTTCGCTAAAATTGAACAGCGTTAAACATTTCTTATAACTTCTAAGTATTGAAAGAAAGTACATTTTGTTTTTACAAAATGTGACAGTTTAAAATGTCCACATAAAATTGGCTTATTAAATGACATTTTAGGGAAGTTAAATACACGATGACGATTAGTCTTAATTGTACATATTCGTGATATAACCGCTGAAAAGGGGGGAAATTAAAGAGGGGGAGGGGTGTTTGGGCATGGCGGAGTGGTATAGTCACCTATTTGTAACTTCTCTGACTGCTTATTCTCTCACTGCGTGGGTTCTAGGCCCGTTCGGGGCGAAGGACTTAATGTGAGAAGGTCTTCCAGCTGACCTGCGGTGCGCCGCTGGTTCTACCCAGCCAAGTGCCTGAGGTCTTTCTCAAAATAGCTGGACGTTGTTATAATGATCATAAATAGCCGCTGCAATGTATTAAACAACAACATCAACAACAACAAAACAACAAACAAAACAACAACATTAACTGGGCCAGATTTATAACCGTGGTTCAACAAGATGTTAATACATATTTCATTTCCGTAATAGATAAAATAAGAATCATGTATAAAACATTGCAACCGAGATACATGAAAATTACTTGACTTTTTTTAATTTCTTAATATCTTAATTAATCCAAAAAATCCGTTTTGTGAAACTCGATTACAATTTCAACTTAACAATGTTGTTTATTCTTTCTTAAATTGGGCGAGTTTATCGTTGAAATATTACAAATACACATACACGTGTATATCAAGTGCGAGGTCACACAGTTTGGTGAAATAATGTAGTTTTGTCTCTGATACCAAACGTTCCTAAATTGAGCGATTATATCATTGAAATACTACAAAAACAAGTGTGTATCAGGTGCGAGGTCACACAGTTTGGTTGATGAAATATCATTGTGTCTTATACTTTAATTTTCATATGATATAATGTGAGGATGCCGACCTGGTGTAGGTTATGGCAATGAAGTTCTCACAGTCGTGTCTAATTACTCTTAAAGATTAAGAATTTTGACAACGTCCTATTTTAGTAACATCCTGCCTGGTCTCTCTCTCTCTCTCTCTCTCTCTCTCTCTCTCTCTCTCTCTCTCTCTCTCTCTGTCTCTCTCTGTCTGCCTCTTTCTGTCTGTCTCTCTCTTCCTCTCTGTCTCTCTCTGTCTCCATCTATCTCTGTCTCTCTGTCTTTCTCTGTCCCTCTCTGCCTCTCTGTCTCTCTCTGTCTCTTTCTCTGTCTACTGTCTGTCTGTCTGCCTGTCTGTCTGTCTCTCTCTCTCAGTCTCTCTCTGTCTCTCTGTGTCTCCCTCTCTGTCTCCCTCTCTCTCTTTCCCTCTCTCTCTCTCATTCTCTCTCTCTCTCTCTCTCTCTTTCTCTCTCTCTCTTTCTCTCTCTCAATATATATCAGTTAGTGTTATCAAGATTATATAGTATCTTTATGACAGAAATGAGGCCTTTTCATGTCCTGCATCCTTGTCTGTGCCCATTTTACTTTAAACTAACGTGAGTATTAGTCACATACACACAAGTTAATACACGAGATAAGATAACAATGATGATGATTGACTTAAACGGCTGAAGTTGGGGATTGATACATACACTTGTGACATTGTGTTGTGAAGGAAGGCAGTCGATGTAAAGTGTGGAGAGGTTTGCTAAAACAAGGTACGTTTATGGTGTTTCTTCATTTTATCGAGATTCTAACAGTAAAATTGAACATAAATGCCTTTTAAAGCGCATTTTGGAGATTTTAAAAAATGATTTCATAGCAGGCATTGTGTTTTTATTTAAATAACGTCTGATATGGTGATTGGTATAATGATTTAACGGACCTTATGACTGATGAGTGTGTGTGTGTGTGTGTGTGTGTGTGCGTGCGTGCGTGCGTGCGTGCGTGCGTGCGTGCGTGTGTGTGTGTGTGTGTGTATCTGTGTGTGTGTGTGTTTGTGTGTGTATCTGTGTGTGTGTGTGTGTGTGTGGTGTGTGTGTATAAGTTTGTAAATTAATTTGTATAGTTGGTCCTCATCCATTATAGCTCATTACGATAAATAATGTTAGGTTTCAGGTTCGATTCGACCATGAGCGGATATCCACAGCAACCACCGCCATACGGCGCCACGGCTCCGTACCCCGGACCATACCCTCAACAGCCGTACCCCCAGCAGCCTTACCCGCCGCCGGGACAATACCCTCCCACTCACACACAACCCCAGACTACAGTGTAAGCCATGGTGGAGCATTCACCGTATTGTATTAAGTATTAAATTATATGATATGGTTTCTAAAATGTAACAGTATTTGTTTTTTAATTCGATAAGAAGACTATTGTCTGGCAGTTTATATTTTACAAACAAACTTCGGATATCTTTGAGTCAGATATTTATAACTAACGCGTCAATGTACAAGTATTGTTTGGGAATCAACACTTCAAAGTTCAAGCACAATATCATTGTTACATGGTATATTGTGACTGATTAATATAATTTATACTCTTAGTATTCTACTAACAATGTTAAGGATTGCAGCGATAAAATGAACTAAATAAAAGATCAAATGTTCCATATCATTAAGTAAATAGCTGCATGAGACAGATTAGCCACACTGATGGTTTAAAGCCCTTTATGAAAGCAACAACAACAGCAGCAACAGCAACAACATAACCATCATTTGTTGAGGAGTATCCTGTTCGATGTATTTTGCTACGATTTTTAGATAGTCGAAAGATATGTGAATTCCTTCATTCGTATTTAGACACTCGTAGTTATGTGCCGTTTTTCAAAAATTAGGCCTACATGTATCTATCTGTTACATATTTGTTTGTTTTCATGGACTCGGTTACTTACCGAGTAAATTTTAATCGTGGAAAATATGCATTGCAAATATAAAAACAACGTACAACCATGTGACGTTAAAACGTGCATGAAGTTATAATATAGTATTTACTATACTTAATCCATTACGTTTGAACATCGTTGTCTTCTTTAATCGATTGTTTTTGGAATATATCCCGACTGACAAGCAAGTGCGCCTGTGGCCGACCTATTAGAGTCACCGACTTGTAACTCCTCACCCCCTCATCGCGTGGATTCGAGTCAAGGTCGGGATGAGAACTTTATGTGGACAGGTTTTCCAGCTAACCTGCGGTGCGCTAGTGGTTCTACCCAGGCATAAGTCTGGGGTCGCCCTCCACCAATAATTAGCTGAACGACGCCAATATGGCCATGATTGGGTCGGTGCAATGTAACACAACAACAACAACAAACAACAACAAACAACACAACAACAAACAAACTGACACACATGATAAGTAAAACATGCAACATTGTTTAACACGCTTAACACAGTGTACTACTACGTACACACATAATTAAGACCAGGATATAACACAGTATGTCAACAATGATATCGTTAAGTGTGTCTTGTATCCCGGATGCTCTCTACGTCGATGTTTACGTTCACTTCACATTTACTAAACTCGGCACTTTTCCTATCATTAACCGCAATGCCCTTATAAGGAAAAAAATGTCATATACGATTGCAACCTTTAAAAAACGTATAATCTAGGGTAAAGGCAATAAAGTAAATAAAGTAAATACAAACAACAACTCACTTAACCAAACCAAACAACTAATCAAACAAACAAACAACAGTAAGTTTTTTCTTATTTGATCGAGCGACAATGCAGTATTTACATGTGTATCTATTATAGCCCCAATTGTCTCCTAAAATGTACTTAATTACATTACAGGGGCGGATCCAGAAAATTGGGGGAGGGGGGCGGGGGGGGGGGGGTTATGACTCAAGACCCATTCAACTTTATCGCAGTAGATACTAGATATATATGCACAGTAAGGGAGCTAACTTCAACCTAAGCAGTCAACAAGCAAAATTTATTGCATCCCCCATCCCCCACCCCCAAGTGGATCCTTCCCTGCTACATTGTAATTCTTGAAGTTCAATATATTTCATTTTTTAAAAAAGAAAATGACTGTTACATTATGACATTCTTCCCCTTGTTCCCTTGATCACACACACACGTTTTTACAGACTTCACTTGAAATTGTCTTCAAAATCTCCTATAAATGTTGAAACGTTTTGTCGGCGCTTGTCGTGTCGTTAAAACAATAAACGACTAATGATCACAACAACAACAACAACAACAGCAACAACAACAACCATTATTGACATATCAGCACATTCACGCGCCATTGGTCATACAGAGTATTTTACATAAACTGGTCATTTACATATAAAACGATCCAAAATAGTTTAAACAGATAGCTTAAATTTTACATACCGGTTATTGATACAGTCAGAATATATGCACTATGCCATCCTTTAAGAAATTGAGTTGCAATATTTTAATACACATTATCAAAACCTTACTACATTACAATATCATCATACAGGTGGTATGTACCTTAAATGAATACAACGTCATTTGATAATTTCTGTAATTAGATGCAAAAATTGACATATAGAATCGGTATTTTTAATGAATGAACAATTAAACCAGTAATACATTTTAAACAGACAATGTATATCTTATGCAAACATTGTTAAGTAAACAAGGAAATGAAATCTTATTCTAATAAACTAACTCTTGATCACGTACGTGTTTATGTCAATAATGTCCAACTGCACAATAAAGATAATCTTTTTATAGGAACATTTACATTCATACAGATTGCATAGATTAGGGTCAACATTGTCTTCTAAAAATTAGATGTTATTTATTTTAAATATCTATGGTTTTCGTTTAATATTATGCTAGTTCAGTTTTTGGTATGTTCCTTAAACATTGCATGATCTTAACTGACTTATCTTCAAATACATCAAAAAGACCCACGTGGTCATTACAGTGACGTCCAGCCATTTTGGTGTAGGATGAGCCCCGGGCAAATGTTTGGATAAAACCACCGGCGGAACGCAAGTCAGATGAAGGTCTTCACATTAAGTCCTTCGCCATGGACGGGACTCGAACCCACGCGGTCGGAGGAGTTACAACTCGGTGACTCTACCACTACGACAAGGACGACCGATGATATGTTTTTACTTTATAAGCAAAAAAAAAAAAAATATAAAAAATAATGCCATTGTTTTCATGCATCGTACCATGTATGTTGTTTATGTATTAAATACATCTATAATAGGTTAAACGTTTTCTTCTGTTATGCAGGTATGTTTACGACGACCATAGAAGGCGTGAACAGGAAGCCGCCGAGGATTGTTGCTTGCTGGCCTGTTGTTGGGCCATGCTCTGCTGTTGTTGCATGGCAGCTCAAAACTAGGTGGGTGTGTTGCTAGGCCAACGTGTTTGAGAGAAAAAGTGCAAACCTTTAGAAACTACAAGGTTTCTCTGATAGTTAGACTCTAAATGTTTAGACCAACTTCATTGCGTTGAATGTATTGTATTGTCTGTTTTCTTTAAATTGCGTCTGTGAAAATCGAAATCGGTTATTTCAGTGTAATTGCTGTGCCAGATGTGTCCTTCATTTTTCTTTCCTTCCGGGTGACCTTGACTCTCAACAATCAGAGACTTGACATTTTATGTAATGGGAAAGGTCAATCAATCAGATACCTTTGGTACGGTGGAAGACGTGGGCTTCTGTGATATGTGAATACCATTGTTTGTTCTTTCATTAATACTTATTTTGGTCATTTCTTTATATTTACCAATCGTTATATTGTTGTATTATATTACATATTAAATTAAAGAATGGAAATTATAGCCTTAGTATTATTTTTCTAAATAAAGGGGCTGAATATTTATTTTCATTTTGTTAAAATTTAAATTGTCATTGTTAGATAACACATGTCCGTCCTTCTTTGTCCAGGCAAAAGTCTTTTTATGCTTGGTGTTTTGTAAAACATAACATCTTAAGTTCAACTTGCAAATAATCGGCATTTACACAATTTATCCCCGGAAATCAAACCAGTTGCATTTAATTCTTCTGTATTAATCTAGATCTATATTCGTCTAGCTTTAAAAAATGAACAACACTGAGCATACTAATTGAACTGAACATACATCTATTTATATATAAATATTATATACTTTTGATTTAGCGTCTGCATTTACATGTACTTTTTAAATTTAAGCGCGCATGGTTAAACAGGAACTTACGATAAAAGCGTAGAGCTAGATCACCCACCTCTATTTGAAACTGTCTGATCAGGATCCGCTCCTTTAACTTTTAATATCCGTCTAGCTACATGTACATCCTTTTTCTTCTTAAATATTAAAACAAATGTAGCACATTAAAGGTTTATATTTTATTCATGTTTCAAGCTCTACATATCGATTGAACATAGAATTAAAGTAGAATGTGGCGACACCCATACAAATATCCTACTTGATGGAAAGCTCAAGATTCAATATAGGAGAATATGTCATATAAGAAGCCGTGCTCAGTTTGCGACAACGCTGGTTAATGCTGAAACACTACAATAATTTAATCAGACACACCAATGGAACAGTAAGGAGCATCGAAATATTCCCATAGGTCTCTATGCGCACGGCAATATTATTACGTGATTTACCGCAATTTGAAATAATAAGTTATTCTATTTCCAATAAATGTGGTATCTAACAGTCTGGACGAGATTTTTTTCCACTTAAACAACCCTACAGAATATTGTTTCACGAAAAGAACCACAAAATGCTGATTATTACTGTAAATGTGAAAGTGGAGTAGAACACCCAGGTCGTCAAAATAAACATGTATATATAACAAAAATAATTGAGCCATGTTGCACTGTTAGTTATGTTTTAACTAAGAAAACCACATTACCACTTACCTTTGAGATCACTTAATAGCTTCATCCGGGAAATCTGCTTTGACGTTGATATCTATTTTAGTAGAAGCCCCATTGTGCTTATTTGCATGTATATATTTGGAAAAATGAACGTTTAGAGTGATATTCGTTACGACTTATATTATCTAACAAATGTTGTAATGTTCAAAATCGTCTTCATTATAAATAAGCACGAGTTAGGCCAAATTTATAATCGTCTTCATTATAAAAAAGCACGTGTTAGGTCGATTTTATACCCCCATTTCCCCCCAAAAGGGGTAACGTGATTTCATTGAAGATGCAATTCAGATAAAACCTTTTTGGAACATTTGTCTAGGGCCTTATGCCACCAAAAGAGCTGTCTATTAAAATGGTCTATTTCAAAAGCACAACAAACCATGGCCGTATTTTCTTTTTAATGTTCGTTTTTGTGATTTTACAATATCAATATTTATACAATGTTCTAATGAAATAAAACAATACAATCTGCTCTGTAATCAACTCATTTCATTTGATTCATTTGAAATCTTTATGTTTAAGAAAGCTAGGAAAATCTTCAGAAATCTTCCGAATATTTGTATCTAGCTTAAATTAATGAGAGACATTTATAAATAGTCTTTTCTGCATAATCCCTAAATGCAAGTTGGTCCTTTCATTTGTTTTACTAGGTTTTTATGCTTGTGTTCTTTGGAGTGTATGTCGACTGTTCCGCCTTTCTTGTGATACCCAGGTTAACCATCATAAACAAACATTTCCATTTTCCTTTTTAAAAACCATATCTCTATAGGTATTTAAATGAATTTAAAGCTTATATTTATGCAAAAAAAAAATCACTGTTTGTAATTACAATATTTACAAACGAACAAGCGATAAAGTCCAAGAATTCCAACTTAAAGGACCTACAATGTACCTACTGTTTGGAATACCAGATTAACTAACAAGAGAGACGTTTTACATTTCAACACTGTACCCCATAGAAAAAAAAAGACTCAGCAATGCCGTAAAACGCTTTTAAATACAATGCACACCATAGTTATATTACAAGAAAGAAGGCAACCATATCGAATATAGAGGCTATGTACTCAATTGTGTTTCTCTCTTAAGCATACTTTTTAGTGACTGCAATTGAACTGTACAGTAACTATTTTCGATTTTGTGGGCGGGGTGGGGGTGGGGGTAGGGGGCGGGGCACGATGAATAGTGGTAGAGTCGCTCCTCTGACCGCTTAGCCTCTCAACGCGTGGGTTCGAGTCTCAGTGGGGGTGAAGGACATAATGTGGGAAGATCTACCAGCTGACCTGCTATGTGCCGGTGGTTCTACCCAGAAATTGTGGGGTCTTCCTCCACCAAAATAGCTAGACATTGCTATTATGATCATATTGTCATGACTGGTCGCTGCGATGTATTTCAAAAACAAACAAACATAGATTTGGTTAAACTTTGCACTTTAAAGACTTGTAGTTATGCCCTGGCTATTATGCAAATAACTGACACAGCAGGCAAGTCTGTCGAAAAAAAATACAGCCGCTACAGACATGTTAACTTACCAATTTTCCCAAATAATGATTAACTATTTTTGTGACGTCTCAACTTTTTTCTTGTTTTAATTGAATATTTAAATAAGGATTGAATGATTGAAACCCGCTTTATATAGATACGAAAATTCAGATCTTGTCTCCTCACTAGCACAAGACGTATTAAGAAAATACAAGATTAAGAATTTAAACTATTAACTGTTACCTTTTGACCTTAATGCTTGTTATATTGAGATGCCACTCTATGTCAGTAACACAATTAAGCCTTTC
The DNA here is from genome assembly GCA_007844125.1 of Sinonovacula constricta. Taxonomy (NCBI): domain Eukaryota; kingdom Metazoa; phylum Mollusca; class Bivalvia; order Cardiida; family Solecurtidae; genus Sinonovacula; species Sinonovacula constricta. Next base: position 61,518,705 of record CM017555.1, on the reverse strand, counting down.
CAAATAAGATTGACTAGAGTACCGACGGACCGTACAGTTGACGCCTGTCATTGATTGTTGCGTGGCGCTTAATAATGCCATTATCTCGAGACAGCAAGATACAAGTTCGTAATAGCAGACATAAGAGAAGCTCACAGCGTTTCAATTTGTGTCTTATGGCAAACTGTGAATCACCGATCACAGAGAACATGGTTTTGTGCAAATCTAATTTGGGGTTCCCTGGTATTAAAGTGTAATTCTATTGCACAACGCTTCTAACTATACATTTGTACGCTCATTCATTGATTTTGTTATTGTAAAGATACAAACATTGAGTAAATTCTTTAAGACTTACTATCTCCCTTGAAACAAAAAACGTCAGTACGAAACAATTCAATACACAAATAATATACTACAGTAGACGGACAAATCGCACCGGACCTGATAGCGCAATCGGTAGAGCGTCGGCTCCAGGTACGAGAGGCGCCGGGTTCGAACGTCGTTAAAATGGTAGTGATATAGCTCCTTTGCTTACGCTCAACCAATATAAGGGTAGTTCTAAGACTGGTTGGTCCGGTGTCAGGATAATGTGACTGGGTGTGGTAATATGCTAGGTGTTCACAGCATGCTATACACAGTAAAGGCAGCACTATATCTGCCTCAAGTCCACACAATCTCCTGATAATTAAAATTTATAATTTAAATTAAAATTGGTGGGACGATAAAACCAATTAACAAACATAAACAGACAAAGCAACAATAACTCCATCTAGTTCCCAATTTTAATCCAAGTATGTACATTGTTCCATAGGGAACGGTAGTATTTCTAAAAACGCTCATTCTCACATATTCAGCAAATTGCCTTTTTGAAGAGTGAAACACAAACAATTGCTCCCTTTACATATTTGCAATCATTCATGGGCGCCGTCTTATTAGAAAACTTCATTATTATGTTTAACTCTTGAAAAATGCAATTTGCCGAAAATTTGAGAGTGGGCGTTTTAAGAAAAAAACAAAAACAAACAATAACCCCAAGTACATAAACAACAACACATTTAAAAGCGAAACACTTGGTTCTTTTCTCTGTGAAAGGTCTCACAGAACAGCTGCGATTCCTTTTTTGTTGCCTGCTACACTATTGTCCCCATTAAAATGTATTTTATAAGAGGCACCGCTCTCCAAAGCCAGCGCCAATTACAACATCCATTTAAGATGTCAGCCTTTTCATTGTCCGTCGTCGAAGTTTTGACAAAATGCGTCCTGGCAATTGCACTACTGGCTAAACAAATTATGTGGAATGTTAATTATTAGACTATCTACGATGACGATTGCCATTAACAAAAATGTTGATGCTGTCTTGTGAGTACATTTAAGAACCACTTTAAAACGAAACAAATGTGTTTCTTCGCTTATTTGCATTTAAACATGTCTATATTGTCGCAAGTTGTAACATTGTATACATACACTCTATTTCAGGATAAAATTAAAACACGTCTTCATTATTTGCATTGTCCAACAACTGGAATGACGCACATAGCTTGATGGTTTGTTCGTAGATTGAATAAAATTTAAGAATTTATGAATGTCTTAACGAAGGTTTCCATGTACAATCACCATAATTAAATTGCCAAGCATTCTTTTTTTGATTATAGCGTAGATGAACAATACAGCGTAGGCGCCCTTGGTGTACATGTAGTTGTAGAGTCGCCGCCGGGACTGCTTGCCTCTTACCGCGTTGGTTCAAGTTCCGGTCGGGGCGAAGGACTTTACCCGAGAAGGTCTTTTAGCTGATCTGCGGTGCGCTGGTGGTTCTACCCAGACATTGTCTAGGGAATTCCTTCACCAATACTCGTATAACTAGACTTTGCCATAATAACCATAGCTGCGTCCCTGCGATGTATTTCTAAAACAACAACACCAACAATGCGGCCGACAGCTCCATTAGACAATCCACGTATCTGTTGCTAAAATCAAGGACGATAATTTCAGCAAGATATTTAAATATTTTAAAGAGGAAAGTTTTTGTTCAGCAACTAGTACATTACTGTTTCCACGAGAACACGACCGGGACTAGAACTGTAATGTAGGAAATGTCTTTCCCAAGTGATTATACCCCCGTAATTAGCTTGAGGTTTCAATCTTGATTATTAAGATGTCGGTTCGATGTAATAAAAAGAAAACAACAACAAACAACAATAAAAAAACAACACAAAACAAACAAACAAAGAAAAAACACACACACAAAATAACTGAATAAAACAACAACAACAACAAACAAACAACATAAAACAAAATCCAACAGAGAGCAAAACAAACATTAAAACAAATAACAAACAGAAGAAGCAGAACAGCAGTAATGTCAAGATGTGTCTATTTACATTTCATGCCAACCTTTAAACATGTAGGTTGTCCTTCCGTTGGTGTTCTCTTTGGTTAATATTATTGTTAAACTGTTTTGTTGTTTTTCACAACTTTGATTTGGAGATGTAAAATGCGTGTTCTAAAGCTATTATTGTTGAACACAATAAGGTAATGCATATGAAGAACAGAAGTTTAAATGAATACAATGCAATGACTTTTAAAATAAGCATTCCGTAGTCATTTTTATTTTATTCAAACTGTATGCCAATCTTTTAATAGGACATACATTTCTAAGAGATTCGGCGAGTTCGTTTGCATTAATGCTTCAGAATGATTTATTATTATGCATATTATCCATAATGGGCACTTTAAGATTAACAACTGGGACAGATCGTTCAAGCGTAAATGTGTCTATTATACAGATAAGACTTCAACGGAAAACTGTATTTCACAGTAATTTCAATTCATCGTTGATGTACATGTGACAGGGACATATTGCATGATCAAACTTAACACCGGTCTGGGTTACGCTTACCGAATGCAGCACGTACAAAAGCTTTCATTATATTTGTTAAGTTTGTTTTCGGTACTAAAACAAGATTTATCGCAAGGGATTTCTCATAAACGTAAATGCCTTTTACATGAACTTTGGCAAAATGGTTAAAATGGTAGTGGTAAAAATATATTCTAATTCTAACCAGCATATTTGGAACACAAACCTCTTCCTATTCTACACCATTTCTTAAACACCATCATTTTCATTTTGTCAACGTTGACAACACGCTTCCATTTGTTACAATATCTCACAGAATATTTAACCCTTGTTGTAGGACCGTTTCAGATTCTGCAATTAGTGCAATATCATCAGCATACGATAACAAGAATATAAAACAATCCTAAATCTATCCTTTGAAAGTCTTCCTTTTAATAAAGTACTTTCTATGTGAGTAATATAAAAAGAAGATAATATAAGGACAAACACTCGCATTGAGCAATAATAATAATAATAATAATAATAATAATAATAATAATAATAATAATAATAATAATAATAATATTAATAATAATAATAATAATAATAATAATAATAATAATAATAATAATAATAATAATAATAATAATAATAATAATAATAATAATAATAATAATAATAATTATAATAATAATAATAATAATAATAATAATAATATTAAAAGCCCCGTTGTAAACTCTCAAGCAAAAAATTCCTCAAATGATCAATCCAGTGTCAGAATAAAGTTACTGATGTGGTGTCGCTAGATGTTCACGGCAATGCTATATTTAATGAAGACAGCACTTCATTTGCTGGTAGTAGACTTCAGATAACTTAAGTACTGATAGTGGACACAAAACCAACCAAAAGGTCAAATAGTAATGGAGATTTAGATGTACACACCTTACATTTTACGTAGATTCTACAAATATTTCAAATAGATATGCTAGATCATACTCCGAATTACACAAACAAACTTAAACCGGACCTGGTAGCGCAATCGCTAGAGCGTCGGCTCCAGGTACGAGAGGCCCTTGGTTTGATCTCGGGCCGCGACATACCAAAGTCGTTAAAATGGTAGTGGTATAGCTCCCTTGCTAACGCTCAAGCAAATAACAGGGGAGTTCCACGACGGGTTGGCCCGGTGTCAGGATAATGTGACTGTGAGTGGTATCATGTCAGGTGTTCACGGCATTCTATACACAGTGAAGGCAGCACAACATCTGCTTCTCTAGATATTTAAAATACTGTTGCTGGGACGATAAACCAAAATAAAAACAAAAATCGTACACAACATTGACACAGATGTTGTTGTCTGTAAGACGACAGTTACACTATCTACTTAAAGGGCAATAATTGCAATAATTGCATTAGTCATGCAAAGCCGGTCTGATCTGTTCTTGATTTTAACACTTTCAGCAACGTCTCTTGTCGATTCAAAAACCAGCCAGATGTCGTGACGAGACAACTTAAGGCGAGGGCAGCAAGTTCATATATCTAGTTTGGCAGCTTTTTATATAGATTACTACCAGATATAGAAATCAGATGACTAGATAACAAGTTAAAAATATACAACCTTTTAGGGTTTTTTGCCATTTCACGAGTTTTCTAAAATAAATTAAAATAAATATTTTCTTTAAGTTTGTCAGCGTGAGAATATCGAGTTCATATGGTATTTCCGTATTGCACCAAGCAAAACCTAACCCGATATAATAGCACACAGAACAAGATATACATAGGCCTTAAAATCCTGAGCGTGCCCAAAGGCTTTCTGCCGAAATGCTCTTTAAACATAATCGCTGAGCGCGTTAATTTACAACATGAACGAAAGTTATGCTGTGATATTACGATGTCGGCAAATGGAGATTGAAAGGTCAATTAAAGAGCTGGCCTTTTACGCTTTTCAGAAAAGCAGATTTTGACCAAGAAGTACAAATGTACGTACAGTATACCCGACATCTACACGAACTCGCAAGATTCATTGGAAAGCAATTTCTGCAAATTTTGATAATTTCTTCCTACATGAACTGACAGTTTTCGTTTTCTTGTTTTGTTAAATACAAGCCTTAGCATACAAAGCAACCAAAAATAAATACCCCCCACTCGTCATTTAGTCCCGGAGGTGCCCGTGGCGTAGTGGTTGAGTCGCCGATTTGTAACTTCTCTGACCAATTAGCCTCTCACCGCGTGGATTCGATCCCTGTTTGGAGCGGAGGACTTCATGTGGGAAGGTCTTTCAGCTAACTTGCGGTGCGCTGGTGGTTCTACCCAGACATTTATCTCGGGGTCTTCCTTCACCAAAATAGCCGGAAGTCTCTATAATGATCATAACTGGTTGCTGCAATGTATTTCAAAATTACCTTCATCTACTGCTTGGGAGTCGCTGCACCACACTTGCCAAATGGCAAACTGTTCTATTTAAAATTTTAATATATCTTTTTTAACTTTTAATACATGTGTCAATGCTCATAGGATATTGTCCTATTGGTCAAATTCGTGATCACATCAATGTTACACGAGCAGTGTGAAGGTCGAAAAACATTTCACCTGGCTCGTTATCTATGTTGTCATTTAGTTCATCCCATCAGGATAGTTAATGTGCTTGTTCTTTGATGTGCTTTTGACTTTAGAACTTAAATTAAATAAACACAGAAACATGATGCTACAATTATTTACAATTCCCCTCTGGTGACAGTTTTTTCTTGATTCAGATACATTTGGGACAATCTTAAATTTTGCTTTGTTGTTCAAATAAATAGATAATCAAATTCTATGGACACATTATTATTTACGTCACTGCTTTTAAAAAAAATTATGACGCCATTACTCAGACCTATGTTTACGTCATATCATATCTCGTTACAGATAGATAAGTTGTTATAATAACATACCCATTTAACTCGCACGTGAATACTTTTCTCTTATGTCTTTTCAAATATATGTTGTAAAACTAATAGGACAGTGTCATTGTTCCTGGATTTTCAAGTAGTAGATCCTCAGGATTGTGTTATTGTGTAACACTTTATTTTTTATGACTTTTAGAATTGTTTAGAGCCTTTTATACAATATTGGCACAGACGTCGCATTCTTGCAGTGTCACTTACAAGTTTTTGTTTTGTTTTGATTTTGTTTGCAAGAATAACGTCGCTCGAAATCTAAGTCATACTGATGACAATAATAGAATGACATTCTAAGGGAAAACTCAATATATGTATAAACTGACAGTCAGCGTCAATATGAACCTGGGCTGCCAGTTTAATTATGCTTTTCAGTTCGGGTCACATTTCAAGATCAAGTATTAAATGTGCCAAATATTTGTGAATCACCACTGAACGTTAAAAATGACAAATCATCAAATTGTGTGAAATATTCATGAAAATAGTCTGAAGCAAAGGATACTGGCCCAAACCAAAAAGAAAGAGGTGCGTTGTATTCACATTCCGTCTATTACTTAGAAGATAATTGGTGGATCTTTAAGCGCGAAAGTGCATAAGCATTTACCGTGTCGTTACATGTTAATAAACGATTTTAGAGTGGTTCATTTATGTTTAAGTACTGCCAGTTAGGAACCACAGTAATACATGTTTATTACTAACATATCCTAACAAAACATGACACAATGACATCAATAACACTTCTTTAGAAATGAACATTTGGCTACACACTAATGTTGAGCGTTCGTGGTCTAGTGGTTAAGACGTTGGACTGCGGATCGGAGGGTCCCGGTTCGAACCCCCCAACTGACCACGTGACGTTAGTCCTTGAGCAAGACTATTTACTGCACATTGCTCCAGGTATTCGGTACCTGAGTACTGGTTCTACTTAGGAAGTGGACAGTCGAGAGGGATTAATATAAGTTAAAAGAACTTGTTTCCCAATCGACTGTAAATAAATAGGTTTAAAACTGTTGTTAAGAGAAGGCATGTTCAATATGCATGTGCTCTGACTTCAACTTTAAATTTATTAAATCCTTAAGCGAGTAAAGAATTAAAGATTTTTTTGAGGATCTATTTTGGTCAGGTACGGTACATTATTAGAAAAATGGGGTACATTTGTGAAATGGAAATTATCTCCCTTGTTAGTTAATATCCGAGGTATTCCAAACAGTATGTAGGTCCTTGTAGTTAAAAACTCTTGGACTTTATCGCCAATCATTAAATTTTGTAGATATTGCAATAACAAACAGTGAATTTCTTACTTTTGGATAAATATAAGCTTAGAATTAATTTAAATACTTATAGAGATATGTTTTTAAAAAAATAAAATGGACATGTTTATTGATGATGATTAACCTGGGTATCAAAAGAAAGGCAGACAAGTCAACATACACTCCAAAGACCACAAGCATGAAAAAAAACGAGTAAAACAAATGAAAGGGCCTACTTTCATTTAGGCATTATTCAGGGAAGACTATTCATTTATGTCTCTCATTGTGACCTAGATCCTTTGTAGAGCCATACGCATTTAGAAAACCCGTTCAGAGTCCATGTAAGGCATTTAATTATAAGGATTATAAAGTGTATTTCCTTTGACGGACATTGGACTTTGGTTCCTCAATTCAAAATTTACATGAACAGGATGTTACAACCATTTACTCTTCTCTAGTCATTTTTTCTTGAATCAAAAGATATTTTTAATTACTATCAACACTTTTTTGTAGGTCTTCTGATCGAAATAATACGTGTCTCTCTTCTTAACACTATATGGACAATATTTTCCAATGACGTCACTACTGTCGTCATAACTTATCAAACACAACTCCAGCGCTTGGACATTTATTCAAATGGATCGGTTTTGTTTTGTTTGCTTGCATTTGAGAAATCCACCAGGAAGTGCGAGGTTAGAGCTCTGTAAAACCGCTTTAAGCACCCTAGTCGCGGTAACTGTCGTGTTTTCTCTTTTTGTTAAATGACTCATCACAGATTTGTTCTTACTTTTATATATGGCTTGCATGTGAATATATTGGTCCTGTGACTTTTCAAATTTTTGTATATGTTGAAATGCTCACAGGACTTTGTAATATATATTCTTATTTATGACTTTACAAACTCTCCTAAATGACATACTCTGTGTAATACTGTTAATTCAATTTTGTAATAATGTGTCGAGAAAAAAAACAAACAGGCATGGCTTCATGTAAAAGCCTTGCAAATGACATCTCCAGGACTTGATAGTCTTCTTTTGTTGCATGAACTTAGTTATTTGTACGAGCAGTCGAAAGCTAATAGCCAGATAGAAAATGTATTTATTTACAAAAAATGCTAATTCACTAGAAGAATACCACGTCAGGCACATTAATTTTAGCTGATACAATCTGGACAAAAAAAACAACAGAACAGATTTGTTGAAACAATAACTGAATGTAATCATTGTTCAGTCAATTTCATATGATAGTTTCCATGTGATGTCATTAGGTACTGATAAGACAGTTTAAGGAAGCCATCTTTGAAGGCAGAAGCAAATGCTGGCCGATATCTGGAAATATCTGTTGTACATGTATTAAACTCACCACTGTGATTTTTATTTTCAGTCTATTTTACTAAATTTCAAATCAAATTTAACAGCTTTTATGGAGTATTTTAAACTTCAAAACTATATTTTAATAGTTTAAAAAGGTAAAAGAAAATACAAGCAAAAAGGATACACTGTTCATTTTGTTTAAGGATGAGCCAATAATTTAATTTATTTTTGTGTGTAATTTTTGTGCACTTACACATTTAAAAAAAAATATTGCATTCTAAAAATAGATATTTCAAGAGCTTTCCATTGATGTATAGTTTGTAATTTTTGAACCACAAATGAAGAAACTACAAGAAAATAAAATTTATGCTTGTATACAGTTCATCTGAAATTCCCTTGAAGTTGTCATCAAAGATTACTGCCAAATAATAATCTTCACTGATGTGGAAACTATTTATAAGCTCTATACAGTAAGTTAAAGCATACACTGTCTTTTGACTTAAGACATTGCCCAATAACTAGATAACTTTCAACATTTTGACCTGCTGGTAATATCCCTTCAAATTAAATTACTGCAAACAATATGAAATACTGTAAAAGTCTCCAGAGACCAGACTCTTTTGTTTAAAGGCTGCCAACACAGCCGGACGATCATTATTTAAAAATACACAAGTTATAAACTTCAACTATATAACAATTCCGGTATCCAAAAGAAGTGTATTTAAGTCATAAGATCTCGATTGAAAATAAATATAAGCGTGTTTCGTTTAAGGCAATAAACAAATGTATATAAAACCCTTAAATTGTTTACGCTTAGCGTTCTTTATATTTCTCAAGATTTTCAATTTCCTGTAATTAACTCTAAACAAATATAATGTCTGTGTGGTCTACTATCTAAGTTTCTTTAAACTTTATTAATGCTTGATTAGCAACTTAAAATGCCTAGACTATTATGTGTGCATCTAAAATGCAATTTAAGCACATTGTTTAAGCATAACAGGGTGTCCTTTTAATATTTATTGTATGCTCAAAGTGATTTGAAGTTTGCAGAAGTTTTTGCCAAGCCACCTGTTTAAAACAGTTTTAATTGGCAAACTTTAACACTAGATCTCAACGTTTTCAAGACCATTTGCGTAGTTTCTGTTAAAAAAGCCTGTTTTCTTTAGTATTTCCTTTTCAAATGTACACATGCATGCAACGGCGTGATAATATCATATCAATTCTTGCCTATAGCACACTTGAGATTCCGTTACTTCAAGAAAATGTCTTATATCTGATACCAGCTTTAAATGTATTTTCGTTAGAAATATAGAAGACATATATCAGAGAAGCATTAAACATAATACTTTTCTGATTAAATTATGGTCTTAGTTTTCTCCTGGAGTTTAACTTTTTGTATAGCGGGCACTTGAATACTTTGTATAGCGGGCACTTGAATACTTTGTATAGCGGGCACTTGAATACTTTGTATAGCGGGCACTTGAATACTTTGTATAGCGGGCACTTGAATACTTTGTATAGCGTGCACTTGAATACTTTGTATAGCGTGCATTTGAATACTTTGTATAATGGGCACTTGAATACTTTGTATAGCGGGCACTTGAATACTTTGTATAGCGGGCACTTTAATACTTTGTATAGCGGGTACTTGAATACTTTGTATAGCGGGCACTTGAATGCTTTGTATAGCGGGCACTTGAATACTTTGTATAGCTGGCACTTGAATACTTTGTATAGCGGGCACTTGAATACTTTGTATAGTGGGCACTTGAATACTTTATATAGCGGGCACTTGAATACTTTGTATAGCGTGCACTTGAATACTTTGTATAGCGTGCACTTGAATACTTTGTATAGCGTTGAATACTTTGTATAGCGGGCACTTGAATACTTTGTATAGCGGGTACTTGAATACTTTGTATAGCGGGCACTTGAATACTTTGTACAGCGTGCACTTGAATTCTTTGTATAGCGGGCACTTGAATACTTCGTATAGCGGGCACTTGAATACTTTGTATAGCGTGCACTTGAATACTTTGTATAGCAGGCACTTTAATACTTTCAGGCACAAGCATATAAATGCTTTAAAAAAACAATTATCTTTGACACATATAATAATGTTTTCAATCATAGACGAATCACTACCTTAAACATAAGTATTTTTAGTGTGCAAAAATGTTTCGATTGAACAAACCTTTCAACAATATTTGTCAGTGATACATGCACATAGATCGCAATCGAAAAATTGGTTTCGTTCGTTTTAAATAAAATGTAAATTTACAAAAACAAAATGTGTCACCAACGAAACTGTTTCTTCTTCTTAAATGAATATCAATAACACATCTATTTATTGTCTGAACCGGGCAAACTATTTAAAGCTTGAAGTGTGACGTGTCCGACTACAGCAGTTAAAATCAGAAATCAGGATACATTGGCCACAGACAAAAGATTACAACTCTGACAAACCCAGTAACATTCACTTGAAAACCAGATAATTGCCTCTGCCTAAGTTGCTCTTATCAATATAAAAAGCATATGTCTAGACAGCTTAATGTCATGCTAGCAAAGGGTTTAGTTTGTAACAGCTGATAACTAATTATTGTATATCTTCGGAAGGTTGTTCATGTTCTTGACAACAGTCTGGTCCAACTTGCAGTTAGACGTTTTTGCTAAATTTGATTTGGCTAACATGATCTGGGACTTCTCATGGGGAAAAATTGTTAGAATATCAATTATAAACACTGTTAAGCTGTTGTCGAACATGTATTACATCAAGATGTTGAAAATAGCAACACTGAGATGCGGTGCGCAAGTCCTGAAACCAGATTGTCCCCCAACAAGATAGCTGGATGACACAATAATGACTATAACTGTGGTAAAACAATAATGCTGGAATTTTTGTGAGCAAAATCTCATCTGAGCATTGTTTTTTTGTAAATGTTGCCATGCGATCAGGAGGAAATCGATGGCCGTCTTTATGGTATAACAGTTTTTATTTTAAAGAAAATCTGTCTGTTTCTTGTCAATTTTCCCATATGTCTGTTTTAGTACAACATAATCATGTATTTTCCATAACCAATTTAAACCTAGCTATCTTAACCTTGCGTATTGCAGTACATACATTTCAGTGATGTTAATATTGTATTTGTTTTGAGATTAACAATGAATTCACCGGACTTCTTTTTATGCAGAACATTGGGCGTTCACTACAAACATCCGATAAGGAATCAGATAGGTCTCTCAACTCGAATACGAAATTCTCGAGTCGCTTGCACGATAAACAAATCATGTCACCGACAAATCTAACAATATTTGACAATTAAGTAGAAGACGTGAAGTGTTAGTTGTTACTCAATCACAGTATTTCTTACAAAGACAACTTAAAGCTGATGAGATGGACGTTTTCAATATCCTCGGCTGTCTTCTGATAAGGAAAGGATTTCGAAACTGGTTAAAAAGATCCAACCGTAAATAACAACATCAAAAGACGTTTGTTAAAAGTTTGAGTGGTGCAACAACATGTTGAGTATTGATTTTTGCCAGAAGAAAGAGCATTTTTTAAAAGCGAACAATTAAGAGTGCTTTTCTATTTGTTAATATGTTTTGCTGTTAATGATAACTTTTAAGGCTAATTTTCCGACTTGAAAGCGCAATCTTATTGCGTCTAATTTGTTGTTTCTTAAAGAGTTGATAGAACAAATTGCAGAAACTTCTATACTTTTATATTGATTTGTCTCGGAACAAAAATGACTTTCAGTTGAAAGGCTTTTCACAAATCGATAAAATTCTCGAGAGAGTCACAAAAGTACATTCATATGTCAGCATCTATCCCGAATTTTTTTTTTCTTATTTTGAATTACAACAGTTTCTTCTTATCCTTTATGACTGGATAAATAGTAGACATGTTAACAATGTACATTTTTTACAATTTATTATATATAATTATATATCTTCATTTTTTAAAAATGAGTTTGTGGTATTGCCATTTACAATATATACACGTTGTATCAGTACACCTATATATAGGAGAAACGTGTTGAATTTAAACATGAGTTTAAGTTTGTGTGGATTGTTTATAGTGCAATATATACCGTTTACTCCCAGCCTGTGGAAAGAAGTGCTTATAGATGAAGAGTACTACAATAGCCGTGTTTTCTGGTATTTATGTTTGTTTGTTTATTGGGTTTATCGTCCCACCAACAGTATTTCAGTTATCTGGAGACGGTGTCCACTTAAAGGAGATATAGTGATGCCTTCAATGTGTATAGCATGCCGTGAAACCTGGCATGATACCACACCTAGTCATATTATCCTGACACCGGGCAAACCAGTCGTGGAACTACCCTTATATTTGCTTGAGCGATAGCAAGGGAGCTAGACCACTACCATTTTTAACGACTTTGGTATGTCGCGGCCCGGGATCGAACCCGGGGCCTCCCGTACCTGGAGCCGACGCTCTACCGATTGCGCTACCAGGTCCGGTTTTTGGTATTTAATATTTGATATGAACAAATCTATTTCATTACATGATCCCCAACCCGTGTTTTCTATTCAATACACCAATTACATATATTTTGATATATTACACTAGTGTAATACAGCTTTTTGATTGAATAAGTCATCGAAAAAAATCATAATGCAGATCGGCTCATACCACAAAGTCACCAAATATTGTTGCTAAACTTTCGTAAAATCGTATATTGGTGACTAAAATCTTCTTGTTAAAAGAATCTAAAACTCATTGTCAGTTGATACAAACATCTATATAACTCATCCAAGAAAAATGCTAACAAGCTCGCCATAGGCTCGTTTAATATTACTTTTCCTGAACTCGTTTAACAAACGTATGTATTAAATGACATCTCAGACTGTCATATCCTCTATAGATCTATAATCGCATTATCTTCATTGTAGCTAGAAACAAGGTAAACAAAAACCGCTTCGATTGCCGCCTACACATGTTTCTGAAGTACAAACGCTTTGATTGCCACCTACACACGTTTATGAAGTACAAAGGCTTTGACTGCCACCTACACACGGTTATGAAGTACACAAGCTTTGATTGCCGCCTACACACGTTTATGAAGTACATGTACAAAAGCTTTGATTGCCACCTACACACGTTATGAAGAACGAAAGCTTTGATTGCCGCCTACACACGTTTATGAAGTACAAAAGCTTTGATTGCCGCCTACACACGTTTATGAAATACAAAAGCTTTGATTGCCGCCTACATACGTTTATGAAGTACAAAAGCTTTGATTGCAGCCTACACACGTTTATGAAGTACAAAATCCTGGATTGCCGCCTACATACGTTTATGAAGTACAAAAGCTTTGACTGCCGCCTACACACGTTTATGTACTTGTAGTACAAAAGCTTTAAATGACGCCTACACACGTTTATGAAATACACACGCTTTGATTGCCGCCTACATACGTTTATAAAGTACAAAAAGCTTTGACTGCTGCCTACACACGTTTATGAAGTACACAAGCTTTGATTGCCGCCTACATACGTTTATGAAGTACAAAAGCTTTGATGAAAATCTTAACTTTTAAATTATATATAAAAATATGAAAATGGTGAATCGAATTATTCGGTAAAGATGAAGATACAATTAAACACGCAGCGTGTTTTAAGACACAAATTTTAAAAAAAGCAAAGCAAAAAAAAAAGAAAAAAAACAAAAAAAAAACAAAAAAAACAAACAAACAAAAAAAACAAAAACAAAAAAAAAACCCCAAAAAACAAACAAAAGAAAAACGTATGTTGGCCTTTTTTATTTCCTAAAGACACTGTATTTTCTCAAACCCAAAATTATTGGTTTACTCTGTGATTTTATATCAAATTGAGCTTATTTAATTGTAATATTATCAAATATATTGCAGCATATAAGTAGTTCTTACAGGAATTCCAAATCTACGACATTACTGGCCTTTGACATGTTAAAGGTGAATGACTTTAGCCTACATTTTCTCAAAAACTTAAGACACCTAAATAATTTGGAATAATACATTTTATTTCAAGAACATGTCAGAGTCAGACTGTGTTCTTGTAATTTAAAGCTCCGTCAGTGTTTTAAGAGTTGTTCAAAAGTTCCCAATTACAACATCTTTATACAATTTGTTGTTGCGTGTTTGGTAATGGGTGTTGCTTTTACAACTAACAATAAGGCATGTTGAGAAAACATTGATCATTAGCAAGGCCAGACAGAGCTTCCAAAATATGGACGTAATGTGTTTCCAATTTATAAATGGAAATTCACGTCTTGAACATGTGTTTTAATGTCTGCTTGCCAGCGATTTTAGATTCAGTTGTTTTTGCAATTACATGTATATTTCATTTTAACCTTAACCTAAGTTGCTTAATTTTTGCTGATTTCCCCGATGTCTAAACGGTTTTCTTTGGCCCACTGACAAACAGGACTGTGTAATATTACGACAGCATATTCTGAGCAAGTAACAAACTTGCTGTTGTTGCGATATAAAATGAAATTGAATACACAAGTGACGGTTAAATTGTGACAGGATATTGTCTAGACGTAAGTCCAGTATGAAAACAGGAGGCTTTGCTGCTGAATGTCTGGTAATGGTAAAAGTACAGTTGCTTTAAAGACAAGGTAACCAACGTATTTAATGAAATGAAATAAATCGTGGCTTTCGTAGTTTTATTTTTTGTGTAAAAATAAACTATAAAATAAAATGATATATAGTGCAACCTGAACCGTTAACGCTCGTACTTATATTACAACAAGAAAAGTCACGGCGCCAATAGTGGCGTGTAGATATAATCATATACACTATTGGTGCTGTGTATTCTCAAGCATTGTCATGTGAAAACGACGTGAGCTGCCAACGCTGATTCACACCAAGCTGACTTCAAACACCGCATGAGTGCAAAAAAATGTTTGCATATTATTCTTTCTTCATTTTCGCTGATGATAGATATTTCTTTTATTTTGTTTTTATTTGAAGTTACAATTTGATATCGTGACAATGATATGGATATGAAAGACCGCGTTTATGTTCAGAAATGGCCCAAAGCCTGGACTCATTGACAATGCCCACTGCTTCATCAACTTATTCATATGCAACACATAATGCCTGATTGTTGTTAATGGTGGTTGGTGTTTATTGCTTAAAACGGGTTACACGTGACCAAGCTTGCACTTTCTGAACGTATTTCTCTAAGACAAAAAGTTAACGTAAATGATCAAAGAAAGATCAGAAAGATACGACGATAACAATCTATCATGAGTGTTCATGTGAGATTGACATTCATCACACAACCTACAGCGCGAGCATGAGGTGACACTAATGCTTTATTTTTGGTAACACACTAGTTAGCTATAGTAGTGTGATGTCATTATCATAGTGTGAGGTCATTAAGTATTGCAGTGTATATGTCATTTCCTGTTCACTTCGTTGTCGCCGTTTCATGTAGTTTAATGGGCAATTTCATTTAAATAAAAAAAACATAACATTTTAGCATAACATTTTATTCACGTTACAAACGAATCTGTTCCCTTTTTATGGAAAGTAGTCTAGTAAAGAGTAGAATCATTTTTGTGTGCGGATTCTCACAAACGCATTACACATATCATGGCCGACTGTTCATACTATAAATCAAAATACTTAAAGTACTGTAAGGCGGCCGGCAAATTTTACATGCAAACAAAGGTCCTCCAGGGTAGCACAGTCAGGGTATAGGGAATGGAAGAAGTAGAGGGTTGTTTCGATTTGTACTGGATCCTGGCAGTCAACAAGGCGTGAACGTGAATCCAAGAACAAGCAATACGTTGACAACCAAACCAACAAGTCCAAAGTCTTTTCTTTTTTATTCCAAAAACATAATCTTGTAATCAAATACAATGATGAATAATATACTCAATTTGCTGCGTAACTTAGTTGTTAGCCATTTGATAGAAAAAACAAAAACATTTCTGCGCTAAAATGAAAATTCTAGGCTGCGCTTATTAACTTTTGTTATTATAGCCAATTTTAATGGGTCATTTTGATAACTAATCCCAGAGGAACTACTAGGTTGCTGTATGTCCACAGGTACAACTTTGATGTCAGAGCAGTATCCCTAGCCACTTCCTACTATTTTAGCAATTTTCCACATGTCAGAGTGACTGATCTCAGTATGATGACATCATAATTCACTCTCATCAAATGGCGCTATTGATTAAACAAAGAACATTTCCCAACCAATACGTATGTTATAATGCAAACTACAGACATTTTAACTATGGACAGCATTGACAATGGCAGCATTGAATGGATGGAAATACAAACCACATAAAATACTTTTTCTTGGAAGTTTTGAAGTGATTCGACCCCAAATTTCAAATAGTATGCATGCAATTTTAATTCCTGATGAAACTCAAAAGTTTTCTTTGTTACAAATAGTGCATTTCTTAACCGTGCAGTCGGTCTGGTAAACCTAGAACATTTGCCGGACCGTAGCAAGTCGTGTAGGTCTATGGCGTATTCCATGTAGAGTAGCGAAACAGAGAAAGCATGCATATTTATTCGGCTAAATTTTCTTGCCTCTGTGCGGCAAATTTTGATTTTGGACGATTTGCATTATTTGAGGAGACAAGAAAATGACATAGCAAATGTTTACACTTGAATGGCTGGGGAAAACGATAAATGTATACAAAACGCCTGGGAAAAAAAACAAGTTATTCTTCGCTGATATAAGTAAACAACTTACCGAAAGACTCCTTCGGTACCTAGCAGGATGATCGTTTTGCACGGAACAATTTCGGATGCTGAATGATGCTATTCTGCAGACGATATTACTACGCGATTTTGTGTTTACATATTCTACAATATTTTCGACAAATAAAAGCACATTGTGCTTTCAAAAGACGCTACTTTCTATATAGATGTTTCATTTTAACTATATCTCTAGGAATAATGAAGACGCACGATTGAGACTTTGGGACTGTCTGTCACTATTCCTGCGCACTGTCGAAAATAGTCCCGCTAGATGGCTCTGGGGACTGCATTTCCCGCAAAATTTATGGTTTTTATAGAGGCGGTCAAACATGGTGCATATTTAACAAAACAAAACAACTAATGTTTTGGTTATGTAATAAATAGAATCTAATATTCGTGTTCCTGAGATAATGAAAATATTTAACTCGTTGTCTACAATGAAACGAAATGTATCGTTTCATCCAACTCGTTTAATATTTTCAGTATCTAATGAACACTCGTATCAGATCCTCTATGTATCACCAGATTGTCTACCGATGTATGATATTATGAAAGCAGAGGGTGAGGAAAACCTAGTAGTACCTGAGTTTCTGACTGATGTTATTTTAGTTTTGTTCTTCTTCAAAAAAGAAATACTTCCGATAAGCTTAATGATATATGGTAGGAGAAGACACACGTATTGATTATTATTTATAAAACGACATAAATGTTTCTGGCCGTCGATTGTTTCCGCTACACTAATAAAAACTTCGG